>JAQQZT010000013.1:5344393-5356435 GCA_030068275.1 Clarias platycephalus | reverse complement strand
GTGTGTGTGTGTGTGTGTGTGTGTGTGTGTGTGTGTGTGTGTGTGTGTGTGTGTGTGTGTGTGTGTGTGTTTGTGATATCTGGTCCAAATTTAGCTGCGAAAACAGCCGCTTGTACTGGCACTCTCTTGTGTATTTGAGCCAGGCAGGATAGATGTATTTGGACCTAAGATTCTCCCACCCCTCCCCCACTGCCCCGCCCCCCCATACACACACACACACACACACACTTGCACACCTCCCTCTTCATTTTCTCACTTTCTTCTTTTCTCTTGTTCAGATAAGCTCATTTGTTACTACTGTCCATAATCATACTACTTCAGGCTGTGTGTGTGTGTGTGTGTGTGTGTGTGTGTGTGTGTGTGTGTGCACGCTTGTTATCGATCGCTGGAAGCACCATATAAATCATATCGCGAACAAATTCTTTATAATGGAGATTAAAAAAAAAATCTTAGTGCCGTTTTAGAGTTTACGGCTACATTTGGTAGTTTGCAGCCGATGCTTTGTTCTAGCTGACATCTTCTTAATAACGATGGAGTGTGTGTGCATGCGTGTGTGTGTATGAGCGCTGAGGATGTATGTGGTCATTTCTAAGACCAAATCGAATTCTTTACCAGTTGTAAATTCCGTATCTATTAAACTCACCTCATTGTATATACCGGCCATTTTCATGGTTGCCTAGCAACGCATCAATCAATCAAAGCGACATTACTTTGCCAAATTGGCTCCATGGTAACTAAGAGAAAAAAACCAACAGTCTAATTCAAGAGACGTTTGTTTCATAGTGTCAGAAAGCAGTTGGTTTGATACTGTACTGTATACACACCGATCCTGCCTAATATTGAGTAGCTCCACCTTCTCTACCACAACCAGCATTAACCTTCTCCTCAATTCGGTCTAGACTTTATTGCTGTTATTGGATTAGACTACACGGGTTAGCCTTCACTCCTCACTGCAGTGGTCAGGACATACCAAAAGTGATCCAAGGAACAGATCCAAGAAACCGGTGAGCTGGCGACGGGGTCATGGGTGGCCAAGACACCTTGATGCATATGGCGAGCGGAGACCGATCCAATGCAGCGCTAGTGTAGATCAAGTTGAGGAAAGGTTTCAGAACACACAGTGCATCACCATGTCAGAAATTATATATGCACCTTTTGCAGGCATGTGACTACCATGACGTCAGTGGACGGCAGAAGCGCTAGGCTAGTATGCATTTCCCTTGATAATTCTGTTCGAGGTGTACTTTAGAGCTGAGCCAAAACGATTGCCTGATGAGTACTTAATGACTTACCGCGTTACCTGTGTCTGTTATCATAACGTGGTTTCCTTAGACGGTGTACAAACATGTGATTCTTCCTGGATTTCAGGGTGCTTGCTAGTCATAGCTCAGTCAGCGCTTCTGTTAATACTCACATTTCAATTAATGGCTAACTCACTGTGCCGGGGTTGAATTCCAAATAGTGCGTCATTTTAAAGCTAGTGCGCGATGTAGGGTGTACAATCCCTTGTTCCACGCACCAAGTAGTGTCCTTGATCAGGGGTTAGAGAGGGATTTAGGATGCAGCCTTGTGTTAGAAGCTACACTAGTTAGCCGTGAAACACAAAGAGGACGGTTCAGAGGCAATTCAGAACTAAGTTAAAATAGTTTAAAATGATGTAGCCATAAATAAATAAATAAATAAAACCTTTTTGCCGTCCAGAAGTGGGTGTTGTGAAAAGGTCGTGTGAATTTAAGCCTTTATTTGTCACATATACTGTACATTACAGCACAGTGAAATTCCTTCTTCGCATATTGTAGCCATGATACAGCACGCCTGGAGCAGATAGGGTTAAGGGCCTTGCTCAAGGGCCCAACAATGGTGGAACTGGATTGAACCGCCGATCTTCCGTTCAGTACCTCAGTGCCTTAACCCTCTGTGCCACCACTGCCCCTATTATATTTTTTCTATACATGGATCCGCATGAATGATTTGTTATTATAGAAACAATAATCCATTAGAAGAAGCCCTTTACAATCTCCTAATGACTTCATAACACTTAATGACATCATCTGTTATATTGAACTTCCAGCCGCCCTGCAGATCAATCCCTGCTATCTGATATCACCCAAATGAGGATGGGTTCCCCGTTGAGTCTGGATCCACTCAAGGTTTCTTCCTTGCCAGCGTCACCCTCGGCTTGCTCATCAGGAACAATCTGATCATTTTGATTTATACACATTCACATTCCATACAAGCTCCCATCATTTGTTTTGTTTGTCTAAAGCTGCTTTGCGACAATGATAATTGTTAAAAGCACTATACAAATAAAAATGCAATTAAATTGAATTGAATAACCTTATAATTTGAGAATAAAAAATTATTGTGGTGGAAATACATGAAAAAATATATATATTTCCCAAATTCTCGCCATGTTCACATCACATCTTGGTTTGGGACTGATGATGTGTTTCTGCTTACGTTACCTGTTCTGTTCGCTAGGAAGGGCTGGTTTAGGGGGTGTGGCTTCGAAGAGGAATTTGTTCTGTTCGTGAGGTATCATTTATTCTGTTTGTGACTCTGTGTTTAATTTTAATTACATACATAAACGTAGACACGCTACAATAAAAGAGCTATGCATAAAAGTTTATCACTGTGCTTGTCGTTTTTGTAAGTGTAAGTGTTGCATTGGGTTTTATACATTCGCAGTAAGAGAGGTGGCTCCTCGTAGAGGCTGCAAATTAAACTAGGGCACTTATTCCCTTTCGCCCCATCTGCATTCACAACCTACTAAAGCAGCCAAGCATGACGAGTCTTCTCTTTTCTTCTCTCCTCCTCACTTCTCCTGTCCTTTCCTTATGTCCCGCCTCTCTCTCTCTCTTTCTCTCCTCTCCTAGGCTCTAATGCATTCTGAAAGCAAAGTTTAACATCCTGTAACGTTATTGACCAGACTTTGTTAATGTCAGTGCAGACTCTAGGATAGCGGCCCCCTCGGTAACGGTATCGATCCTGATCATAAAAGCCCTGAGAGCGAGTGAACGTCCCCCCGTGGTCCACATCGAAATTATAGCGAAGTCAGGCGCTGAGGGAGCACTTCCTTTCAGTTTTACATCATACCACACTGTGCGAAGATGAGACCGGCCGGTGATTGAACGTTCTCTTGAGGGGGTTGCCGCTGCCCATAACTTGGCTCTAAGACAATCTGAGCAAATGACCACATCCTCACTGAGCATGCCATGAATGTGGGAATAGAGTATAGTTCTTACAGTTTATCTTCAACGATAACCAGCCAAATTCTCCAAATCGATCTTGATGACGTCTTGATGTTCTCATCATACAGAAGTCAGTGATGCTCCTTCATACAGTTTGTTCACAGACTTTTGTCATATTTCTGACATTGCCTCATAAGGTTAGCACCAGTACTCAAGATCTCTTACACAGTACCTGCTTTTATAGTGAAATATTCCCACCCACAGGACATACTGGGTTTTTTTTAGACATCAGCTCGCCCACTTGACCCAGGCTTTCCGGCGCTTGCTCAGATGAAGTGCCCATCTTTTTGTTATTATTCATTGGCAAACTCCTTGGTAATATTTTTTGCGCTATACAGTACACACGGTGATCTGTTGCTCTGAATGGTCATCAGTTGGCACCCCTGGTAAAACTTTTTACGGTGTTGGCAAATAGAACCCATTTCTACAGGGTGGGTGAAAATTAACTAGGCAATATTTAATGGCTATAGAATTTGTAGTATTACTGGTGCACCACCCCATTGCTTGCATTTGTACAAATTGTACATGTATAATAAAGTTTCAATAAATTTTTATTCATTTGTATTAAAACTGAACTTTATTACCAATGTTTAATGGTCAATAAATAGTAAATATTAATTTCTTGAAAGAATACCCAAATAAACTGTGCAATTTATTAGCAATTATTTTATTTTGAATAACCTCTAGCATAAGTACCCACCAATGGTAAAGAGTTTATAGAAATAGTTAAAAAGTTAAAGCTAAAAATAAGCTGATAAGCTTTAATGTAATAAGTGATATTATTATTTCAGGTTGAAGCCCACGTACATGTCTGTTTGTCTTTCATCAGACATCAGAAATCTCTGCCTAACTTATTAACACATAGAAATGTCATTTTGTAAGGTTGAGTATCCTACGCCGTGTTTGCGCTGTTACTTCTTTTATCTTCATCCGAATCCACTCCCTATTCGGTAATCAGAGAGGGAATCACACATGAGAAATTGAAACGTAGATCGAATGAAGATTAAGTTTTGTCTTAAAATTACTCCAACACATTAAAATTCACTTATACCACTTCAGCACTGTTATTTAAAAATATTCAGTTTAGCTTTTCTAATTAATATCTATTGGTGCAGGTGTTTGTTTACATTGAACAAGTAGCTTTTTTAAATTTTAAAATAGATTATTAAATCTGGCACATGACTGTTCATAACAATGTTTTTCTCAACATTTCGATTTTAACCAATAACACTTAACTCTCAGTTTGGGTATTTAACATGACATTAACTCGGACTGCTGCAGATGTCTATCTAATAGAGGTGCTTTACATTACTGCTTGGTATTATTGCTATGGTTTCTGAACATAAACTTCCCATAATAAACATACATTGATCTGTCCATTTGTCTTTGCAGATTCAGTTTTCATAGTAAATTTTTGTTCTTTTGGATTGCGGTGACTTGTAAGTCAATACACGGTATGGCATTGTTTAGCCATGCCCACCTCGAGGGAAAAGCACTATGATCATCCAAAAAAGCGCTAGATGCTGTGACGTAATCTGGTACATACAGTAACTGCTCATAACTTACCATATACTCTATTTTGCCTTGTATATGACAAAGATTTAACTTCAGGCAAACACTGAAAGACTGGCAAAATTTCATTAAATTCTATTCAACCAGTTTTGCATTATGCTGTTACAAAATCTGACTGGACAGACATACAGACAGACATACAAGCAGAATTTCTTCAGCTGAAACTGGTTTTGACTACTTCAGTGTATGAAACGTAAATATATCATTGGAAGAGTTAGTTCTGACCATGTACAGTACATCTGACAATGTACAGTCACAACCTTTCTTTTATTTATATGGATGTAAAGAAATTACAATTGAATATAAGCGTACTGGTACCTGACACCAAGGGATTAAAAAAAAAAAAAAAGAAATTATTGGATAATTAACATCCCAAAATGGTTCCGTGTAGCAGGCTTTCTGATAGGCATACCTTTTATTGTATTTTTCCATACATAAGCCATAAACATTTCCCCTGGTGGATCACCTGAAGAACCTTCCCAAACTATACAGTAGCTTAAACCCTCAATACATGTAAGCAGTGCACACTATTCCTCCCTCAAATGCAATCTCATGTGAATGTTATCAAACCCTTTGCAAATGTAGGTTTAATCCTCTCCAAATGTACCCATACCCTAAGCTCTGCCAAATCTAACATAACCAGTTATACCATATCGTTCATAAAAAATTTTGTCTAGCATGTGCCAAATGTTCCCTGGCTATTTCCAAAAGTGATCCAACTCTCCTCAAATGTTCCCTAACCCCTGCCAAATGTAGTATAACCTTTGCCAAATGTACCCTAACTTTAGCCAAATGTATCCTAACTCTGGCCAAAAGTGGTCAAATCCTCCAAATGTACCCCAAACCTTGAAAAATGTCTACCGCTTGCCAAATGTACTCTACCCCTTCGCGAATGTATTCTCACCCTCCTCAAATGTACCCTAACCCTTAAGAGAATTAGTCTAGCACTTGCCAAATGTACCCTTACTCACACCAAAAGTGGTCAGACCCTCCTCAAATGTACCCTACTGTATCACTTCCCATGTGCAGGCTAACACTTACCAAATGTACCCTACCCCTTGCCAAAAGTGGCCTAACCCTCCCAGATGCATCGTAACATCCCTAAATGTATTCTCTTACCAAATGTATTAACTTAAATAACCTTATAGCACACAGATATACCAGCGACTGTTGTATAGTCATACTATGTGATATTACTCAAATGAGGATGGGTTCCCCCTTGAGTCTGGTTCCTCTCAAGGTTTCTTCATCTTCTCTTTTCAGGGAGTTTTCCTTTGCCACAATTTCCAGGGCCAAGTAGATAATTATACTTAAAACTTTTTTTCCTTCCCAAACGTATTCCATCCCTTAAAATAGTCTAGCACTTAAATTCTGGCCCCAAATATGGTCGAGCACGTAAATATACAGTAGTAGTCAATCCCTTTTCAAATCCACTCTTACCCCTTGAATCTTAAACCCTTAAACGTGGCTCTTTCTGTGACAAATGTTCTGGCCCACATATACATTATCTTCTCCGGAATGCATGCTCTGTGTATTATGTCATCTTTAAATGTCTTCTAATCTAAATGGACCCTGTGTAATTTTACCTCAAATTGTTTCCACGGAGCCTGTCAATCCTTAAATGCAAGCTTTCTGTACAATCTCAATGTTTCATGATGAATGCTCTGTCTGTATCCTGATCCTGATTCCAAATTCGTCATATCTCTAGCATATATGTCAACTCCAAATTCGCACTTCCTAATCCCAAATTATTGCTATGTCTTTCCTAATGCAATTCCAAACCCAAGACACTGTGTTACTGCCACCTACAGACAAAATTATGTTGTATTGTCACCCACTACACACATACACAACCGTCACCCCTACTACTTCCACATTATCACATTTAAAACCTACACAACCAAACACACTGTAATCATAAAAATCTATATGTAGTTGCTTAGGAATATTGTCTAAATACATCTGCAATATACACAAAGTACTGTATACTCTGTATAAGAATGCCAAATCTCTGCTCACATTTTTCTTCCTGTTCTGCAGATCAGTATCTTCATGACTCATCTGTCTAACTATGGGAACGATCGATTGGGTCTGTATACTTTCGTGAACCTGGCCAACTTCCTGAAGTGCTGGACCAATCTAAGACTGCACACACTCCCGCCTCTGCAGCTCGCACACCACTACTTTACCCTATTCCCTGAGCAGAGAAACCCACTCTGGCAGGTCTGTGCATGTGTGTGAACATGTGAGAGAGATGTTTTACATGGGCGTGTGTGTGTGTGTGTATACAGTATGTGTGTAATGAATTTTTCAAGTAGTCCTAAAAAAATATGGGCCTATTTTGTTTCCCTGTTGCATTGATTCTTTTAAAAATAGGTTGAGGTTTAGGGTTAGAATTATTTTGTTACAGCATCCACTCCAAAATTGGGTGTATTTGGGTTTATTTTTTTTTTGTTTATATATTTATTACTTTATTTAAACCTATTTTGGGAGGTTATACAGTGGCTTGCAAAAGTATTCGGCCCCCTTGAACTTTTCCACATTTTGTCACATTACAGCCACAAACATGANNNNTGTGTGTGTGTGTGTGTGTGTGTGTGTGTGTGTGTGTGTGTGTGTGTGTGTGTGTGTGTGTGTGTGTGTGTGCAGAACCCATGTGATGACAAGAGACACAAGGATATCTGGTCTAAAGAGAAGACCTGTGACAGACTCCCCAAGTTTATGGTGGTTGGACCTCAAAAAACTGGTAAATATGGAATTGAAATATTTATTAATAATCCCTCATAGAAGATGGTAAGAAGATGTTTTCATGTCCAGTGCCAATGGAATCATCTAGAAACATTTTCATTTCCATTTAACAGGGAAACCAGCATTCTAAGATGTCTGAAAAGTCAAGACTCATCAGTGATTGTGATTAGGGACATACCTAACTTTATAATTATTTGTTGCAGTGGATACTTAATTTATGCAAGCATGCACTATGCAATTATGCACTTTCCAAACAGATATTTGGCACATCTTTTTTAAAAGCTGAAGTGTATAATTTAGGAATTTTGACTAGGGTTTCTGAGGTGTCCATTTCATTCATTCATTCATTCATTCATTCATTCATTTTCTATTCCACTTGTACAGTGTTGTGGGAAGCCGTAAGCCGTACACCCTGGAGTGTTTCATCCCTCCAAAAATGTCTATACAATTCCTAAAGAACAAATTCTATAGAAAACAAATGGAAGTTTTAGTACTAAAGGATTATTTTCTAGAGCCAATTACATAGAACCTGGGTACTACAGCTCCATAAAATGTATACTAAAAACAAGTGGAAATTTTGTTCCCAAGCTCTATAGAAATGGTTGTATAGAATCCTATTGAACAATATTACCCAAGGTTCATAGAAATTGTTCTATAGAGCCCTAAAGACATTTAGAACCCAAGATCTATAGTATTGTATCCCAAAACTCCTATATAATTTTATTATCCATGCTCTATAGAAATGGTTCTGTAGAATCCTATAGAATTTGATTACTCATGCTTTATAGAAGTGTTTTTATAGAATCCTATACTACCCATGTTGTGTAAGGAAAAAAATCTACAGAAATACAATTCTGTAGAAAGTGTCCACTGGAACATTTCAACATCTGTTAAAGCTTTAATGAATTACTTTTGGACAGAAAATGGTCACTCAGCTTATCTAACATTAGTAAAATTTCAGTACCTGTTTTGAACAAAAACTCTCTATAGAACCCGTTTACAGAAATGTATCACTTCGGTGCGAAATTATTATAGGATTATATAGACCCATTTCTATAGAAACCGTGTGTGATAGAATTTCCATTCATTCTCTAGGGAAATCCATTTTTGCAGGAGTCCGTCACCTTTCTGTGAAAATAAAAACACGGCAGTCTCTCGTGTCGTGCCGCGCAGATCCCTCTAGGCTGGTGTGATCGAATTTGTTGTCGAGGGAGAAAGCAAACATTTGCCAGTATAATGGATGGAACAGCCAGTCTATGTTGGTTAGCTTTCAGCCTAGTCTGTACACCTCCTCAATTACCGTCCTTCTGTTTTCCCTTGCACTGCTTGCAGTGTCTCTGCACCACGGTGACTGCTTTATATACACATTTCAACGATATAATATCCAGAGTCTTGCAGTTAAAAAAACATAAAAAGACACCATCCTGTGCTGCCTTTTTGGAATGAAACACGCAGGTAGATCTCACGAGACGACGATGGCTTCCTGCCAGCACCTGTAATGATATGTTGCACAGTATGGGTTTTAAAGAAATCTATACTCTATCTCGTCCTGAACAACTTTGTTGGCGAAGATAAGAAGAGCTCTTGTTGAACTTTTATTTTATAACATTGTAGAAATTTGAGAATTCTGATGGGATTTTGTTTAAAAGGAAATATTGTATATAAAAAAAGGAAAAGTTGCGTATAATGTAAAGAGTTGTATGCCTTCTCAAACATTCTCTAAAGTTCTAGAGATTCTGAATTGGAATTCTGTACAACATCTAGTAATTCTATAGTGTTCTGTTGAAGAACTTCTATAAACCTACATAAAGAGAACTTCAACATTACTGAAATTATTATAAAATTGTATTGAACTGCAGAACATTTTATTGGAGAATATTTTATTTGAACTGTGTCTTTAAGCAGAAATGAAATCCGCAATGTCAAATGGAAGGACAGGTAGATTTAGTCATGGATTCTCTGTCAATAGAGAAAAAAATCAATTTAAAAACAAAAAATTTATAAAAGTAGATCAGCATCACTATCGCTTTCACATTCCTGCAGTGTTGCGGGGTTTGTTTTATTAAATGGTGTTTAACAGTAGGATTTAAATGTGCCTTTCATATATTAAATGTTGCTCGCGTATAAAAACAAAGATAAACACCTCTAATGTTGTGTACAAATGACAAAATCCTATTACTGACTAACAAGCCTAATTTAACAGTGGGAATCAACCATCTGTCTGTTTAGATTTTATTTGTTTATTTATTTATTTTTGTCCTCGCTGGGATTTCCTAATGCTCATGTTAAATTATTTTCATTACCGTCTGTTGGTGCGCAGCACTTAAACCCGGATGTCTTTTAATTTGAACGCGATTTCGCATACTGTAACAGCGCCGCAATATATATTTATTGTCCATACACACTGTGATCTCCTCAATTGCGCTCTCAATTCCACAATTCACCACGAACTGTAAAAGTTGCGGCGTGTTTCCCAGCGCAATTCCTCTTTGTGTGTGTTTGAGAGTGTGAAAGTGTGAGCTGTTGTTCACCTTGATCCCCCCTGTCACATCTCACCTTGTACAGCACAGATGAAAGTGCAGCAAGAGACATTAGATGCATTGAAGGAGAACAACACAGACTCACTTGGGGGAGAGATGGAGAATCAGAAAAAGGGGCGAAAAAGAGAGAAAAGGCGTGAACGGAGGGAAAAAAAAAAAAAGAGCGCGCGCTGGTTCTTTCGCTGTGTGGAGTTGTCTAGCTAAAGGAGTTTGATTGGTGTCAGGACACCAGAGTAGTTAGACAGTTTGTGCTTTGAGCTCTCTCCACAAACTTATGAAACACCCGCTCACCCACTCTCGTTCTGACACACACAAACAGATACTCGCAGATACCACGCTCGCTAGCTCCCACACACAAACACACACACACATTCACATCCAGTCTTTTTCACAGGAACATGCATACATAGATATATACATACATACATATTTGTCCATAATGACTTGCCCAACACATTCAGATACACATTTACGCCCACAGCTGAAAAATCCATGCTGCAAATAGAGTATTGATTTCAACCCATTCTCCGTTTCCTTCTCTCTCCATCTTTTGCCTTTATTTGTCGAGTCCATGTAGCGCACTTAAACATATTACACTATCATTATCCGCGCAGGGCCTCATCTATCCTTGTTATGCGTCTCGTTCTTCTCGTTCACAGGCACCACGGCGCTCTACCTTTTCCTCCTGATGCATCCGTCCATCTCCAGCAGTTTCCCCAGCTCCAAGACCTTCGAGGAGGTGCAGTTCTTCAACACCAACAACTATCACAAAGGCATTGACTGGTAAAACAATATTTTGTATTTGTTCATTTGTAGGAGAAAGCATTGATATAAAAATTTAAGGGGTATTTCAGGTAGGCGTGTCATTAAGAGTCTTTCTAAGCAAGTTTTATCATTACCAGCTTCTGTTAAAAAAGATTCTGGCCCTGAAATAAAGTCTGTATGGCACACAGTCTCAAAAGAGTCAGTTTGAGGGTAAAGTATAAGGCTTGTTGATGTCCTTGCCATTGAGAGTTCTCCTCACACGCACCAAAGGCATTTAAAAACTCATAATGTCTCCCTTAATGTCCTGTTCTGGTACAGAGAATGTCAGTGACATAACATGAAGGCAACAGTGACATAACTATGACTTTATTATGAATTGAATATATAACACGGGATTATATAGAGAAATAAATGGAGTTTTACACCCATAACTCTGTTCTGTTAAATGTCCCGGTTTGGCTTGAACACCCCGCATAATTTGAATGTCCAGGTTTTTTCGGTATCTTATAACGTCTTTTTGAAGACCACACAGTTTGGTGATGAAACAATATCAGTACACTGTACTAAGGTGATATAGTTCTGTATAATGTTTAACTGATCTAAGTCACGGCATGTTTGTTTGTGTGTGTTTGTAAAAGGTACATGGAGTTTTTTCCAGTTCCATCAAACGTCAGTACGGACTTCCTGTTTGAGAAAAGCGCTAGTTACTTCCCTTCGGAGGAGACGCCTAAACGAGCTGCCGCCCTTTTGCCCAAAGCCAAAATCCTCACCCTGCTCATTAACCCGTCTGACAGAGCCTACAGCTGGTACCAGGTACCCACAGCAAGAAACTTACCAGTGTACAATCTCCAACACAAACATTTCATCTGTTCGAGTTTGTGTGTGTGTGTGTGTGTGTGTGTGTGGGTGTGGGTGTGTGTGTGTGTATACAGTATGTGTGTAGGTGTGAGGGTTCTTTGCTGCAGTAGGTTAAAGAGAAGCTGGTTAAACTGGGGATCGATGCAGTGAGGAGCGAAAGTCAATGCCACATTAGATTACCATCAGCACACTCTCTGCCTTTTAAGCTCACTTATTGAGCTCATTCAGCAGGATATAGTGTGTGTGTGTGTGTGTGTGTGTGTGTGTGTGTGTGTGTGTGTGTGTGTGTGTGTGTGTGTGTGTGTGTG
>JAQQZT010000013.1:5229257-5253075 GCA_030068275.1 Clarias platycephalus | reverse complement strand
CTCCCCTCTGAGAGAGCTCGGCCAATCAGCTCTCTCTAGACCTCCGGCTGTGAGAGGTTACAGCATCACCCGGGAACGAGCGAGCACTTTACCACTGCGTGTAACTGCGGCGCTGCATGTAAACAACATGATAGAGTAATAAACTTGGTATGAAAATGGAGCTTATTGAACCAGAATTATTTGAAAAAGTGTAACTCGAATCATACAAAATGTGGCTTAATATTTGATTTGATGTGATGGGTTGCTCTCTCTCTCTTTCACACATATGTATAGAGTGTATTGTTCAGTATTCTTGGATATTAAGAGTTCTCTCTTCACTTCTTTCTCAGATCATGGACTTCCCAGAACACTTCGAGCAGATCTTCAAGCAGCTGAACTCCCAGCGCGTCCACGGGCAGCTGTGCGACTGTGCGATCGTGGTGGGCGGCCGGCATTTCAAGGCTCACCGCGCCGTCCTGGCCGCGTGCAGCACGCACTTCCGCGCGCTGTTCAGTGCTTCCGAGGGCGACGGCAGCGTGAGCGTGATCCAGCTGGACTCGGACGTGGTGACGGCCGAGGCGTTCTCGGTGCTCATGGACATGATGTACACGTCCACGCTGACGCTGGGAGACAGCGACATCACGGACGTGTTGATGGCGGCAACTCATTTGCATGTAAACACCGTAGTGAAGGCGTGTAAGCATTATTTAAACACTCAGACTTTGCCCAGGTCGCCTCACGCCGAGTGCCCGAGTCAGTCAGTCGAGCAGCAGCTGAGCAATAACACTAACTCGTTCCCCTCGCAGCACCTCGGCTTAAGTATAATCGGTTCCGCGCTTCATATAAAATCAGAAGACGACGGGAGCGGTGCCGGTCAGGAGGCGGGGTCAGTTTCGGGGAGTGGACCGGAGGACAAATGGTGCGGTGTCGGCGAAAAGCAGATGTTCTCTCTGATTTGCTCAGAGGCGGAGAGCTCACGCGACCCCTCACGAGCCCAGGGGTTCGAGGAAGATGATGAGGACGGATGTTGTGGAGGGGAGGAGATTCTCAACACAGACTACGAGAGAAAAGGATACAGACGGACGGCGGCACAAGAGGACGTGCAGCTGCCCAGCCAATCGGACAGCGACCGGGCGAGCAGTGCGGAGCCTCTACTGCTGGTGGTGAAGGAGGAATATCCAGACGGTGACGGCGTACAAGCGATGACCGGAGCAGAAGATGCAGAGATGAAGGACGGCGGAAGAGTCAGTATATTTCTGTTTTAAATTACATGAATCTCATTTTGGGGTGTTAGATATTGATTTATTCACCGAAAAGTAAACGTGTATTTTGATTCTAAAGGCAAACGGCTCTGTGTTTTAGGAAACTTATGAAATCTAATAAGACATTAATCAATTTTCAAACAAATTTGATGTGTCCTTATTCTTATATAGTTTCCTGTGTATATTTTGGAACGGACCGTCTAATGGACACTCTCACTTTAATCTATTTGAATAAGATCACTAAAAACAGTTTATTTAGTATAAATATTTCCATTACTTGTTTCCAATCCATGTGCTCACAAGCCATAATGTACACACACATCTCGTACCTGTACAGAGATTATCTCTCCAGGAATATTCCAGGAATATCTCTGGAAAATTCTGGATTTTAAAATTTTTTTCTCTTTTTTTTTTTTTTTTTTACTTTTTTTGCATGTGCATTTCAAATGAACATTGTCATTTTTCACATACAAAACTTACCACATTGATATGCAGTGAAATCCTTATACTCCATGTGACCTAAAAAGAAAGATGATTAAATAAATTGCACTAGAGTGTATAATTTAAACCAAAAATATACATTTTCTCTCTAAAAAAAAAAAAAATGTAATAAAAAAATACAAAATGCTAATTTTTTTAAAGATTTAGGCTAGAGGCTATATTTGCGAAAGTTACAAAATAAAATTTAAATAGGAGGGTAAAAATTATACAGGATTTAGAAACTGTACAAAAAGAAATAGTAAACTCTGAGGTATAAAAGTATCAGAATATAGATGTACAGTGGAACCTTGGATTACGAGCATAATTTGTTCATGAAACGGCTCATATTTTAAAACACTCGTAAACCAAATTGAATTTTCCCATAAGAAATAATGGAAACTCAAATTATTCATTCCACAGCCCCCAAAAAATAAATACATAAAAATAATTAACACAAACTTTTAAGTAAAAATAAAACAAATTAACCTGGACTTTACATTTATAAAAAAAAAAAAGTAAAAATAAATCCCGACAGATAAGTGTTTCCGTTTGTGACGATTACCCACAATTCTGCAGCGCAAGACAGAGAAAAAACTGTTGGCACATTTGTGATCACATGACACTCGGCGTCAAAACAAGAAGCGCATGCGTGATACATGATACTCGGTACTCGCTAACCAAAACCTGTTCGTTTTTCAAGTCAAAATTTATTACAAATCTTTGCTCGTCTTGCGGAACACTTGCAAACCGCGTTACTCGCAATCCGAGGTTTCACTGTATAAGAATGCCAGCAGTAGTATAATTGAATGCATTTGGATCTGATATGTACAGCAGTGATCCAGAGTGGGCCCAGTAGACGTTCCTGGATGCTACTGATTCAGTATGACTATTATACATAGCGTTAGAGATAAACAATGTCAATATTATAACCTGGCGTTATGATGATGCTGTAATCAAAACATGTTGGACTTTTTGATTTCGTTATTTTTTCCCTTGACAAGTGAGTCGGGTGTGTCAGTGTTGGACACCCGGACGTTACTCCTGAACAATGTTGGCAATGCATTGTCTATCAGTTTTGGCTTACAGTCGAGTCCAAGTTTGCACTCTGTTTGCAATGTACAAACTCGCAGCAATATCCGTGGAAGGACCGCTCTACCTGCTCATGCTGTTTCTGTGAATTGGATAGTTTTAATCCAGTGCTTGCAGAGTTGTGGGTCCCTTGTAAAGGTACACAGGCTCCGGGGGTGAACCTATAGCAAAACCTAGAAAATTCTTAAAGACCTCGCTCAAACGGACCTCCAACATTCTGAGCTATAACCCTCTGACCTCCTATACCACTGCCCCAATATGAACCTTCATCACTTCATATTGTTCACTTCTTTTCATTCTGTCTAGAAAGTAAAGAAGGGATGGTATGCAAAGTAGCGTACAGTTTACGGAAAAAAACATTTATCTTTTCACACACAGCTCTTCTGAGCTGCTGGAGCATCAGGAATCTTCTGCTACACATTTTACTTGGGAGATTTTTGTGTAACAAATGACTGCCTGCCAAAACCCCACATCAGTGGATATCAGTCAGCTGCAGCGCATTTGCAGAAGGCTGCACTCATGTTAACTGAAGAATAAAAACTTAAACATGACAGGAAAAGTTTAGAGGCAATTCAGAACTATTTAGAAGCAGGTAATAAGGAGACAAAGTTTTTTTTTTTTTTTTTAAAGGACTAGTTTTGAATGTGCTCCTGTATCTTTCCAGTCCTGTATAACATCACTGAATCTCTTAGTTGTTCATCCTACATCCTCTTTTAGTCATACTGGCCTACTTTCACCACTTTTGGCCTACATTCATGTACAATTCCTCTTTTCATTGCTGTGTCCGCTGAAAACAGCAGAAATACAACTTTTATTTTATTCTAAAATTCACCCGTAACAAAACAGAAATGACATTTGAACTTAACTTCAGATGCACTGAGACAGCAGTTTACTTGACTATGATTAAGCTTATAAGCTTTGCCGAAGTCCATTAATAGATATTTGATTCAGTGTTGGTAAAATGCTTGGTGTTCGTGGTATGCACCGGTCAGAAACTACTAAAAGTGGTCCAAGGAAGGACAACCAGTGAACCAGTGAACTAAAGGCTAGTCTGTCTGGTCCAATCCCACAGAAGAGCTACTGTAACACCAATTGTTATGGCAGTTAATACTGGCCTTGATAGAAGGGTGTCATAAGTGTACATGTCGAACCGGGTCCACCACAGAAATCGCCTACAATGGGCATTCAAACCTGGACCATGGAGCAATGTAAGAAGGTCTAATGAATCGGGGTTTATTTTATATCTTATAGGATGGCTTGGTATGTGTGTGTATACAAGAACATCATGAAAAAAAAAAAAACATGTAACATTTCCTTTTTGATGTTGGATACCACACAACAGCTATTGAAGCAGACTTGCGTATTTTTGTTACATACTTCCTGAAATATTTTTGAAGTAAAGTAAATATCTAGTATAAACACATTTTTTTAGTAATAATAATTTTAGTACTGTTAATACAACTATTTACATGGTAACAAATATATAAACAGATGTTGGTATATGGTTTTTAATGTAGATTTTTCTTTTTCTTTCTGTTTTTTCAAACAACAGATGTACACTAAAACATTTTATGGAGCAAGGCCACGCGCCTTTCTCGCCCTCATACCCGAAAATCCTCAAGACTCTGATGCTGAAATCAGTGGCGATGATGACGATGATGATGACGAGGAGGATGAGGAGGAGGATGATAACGATGACAAAATAGAGGATCCTGATTATCAGCCCACAAAAGCAGAAGAGCCTTGGGACGGCTCTTTTGTATCCATGGACGACGGGGCGGTTGCCTCAACAAGCTCATCTTCTAAACCTCCGCCCTGTAAGAAGCGGAGAATAGGGAAAAACACCCTACAAACCGTTTCCTTGGCAGAGCCAGAGGACTCCCCTGACCCTAGTCCACCCTCAGCCCCATACAAAGGCTCTAGAAGAATCTGGAAATATAAAGACATCGAGACATTCCAGGTACCCGAAGCAAGTTTTGAACCCCCTGCTGCTCTCAAGACGCCCTTCCAGTACTTCAAAATGCTCTTCACTGACAAGATGATTGAACATATCGCTCAACATACGAATCTGTACTCTGCCCAGAAGTTGGGGGATCCAGTCAAGACTCGGCCTGAAGAGATTGAAGATTTCCTGGCAATTTTGCTCTTTATGGGTGTTTTCAACCTTCCATCGTTGGAGGACTACTGGCACCACGCGTCACGTTTCAACATGATAGCTGATATCATGCCAAAGAAAAGATTCAAACTCTTACGCCGGTTCATTCATTTTAACGATAATCAACAGTGCAGTTACAGTCCAGACCGATTTTACAAAATCCGCCCGCTTTTCGAGATGTTTCGAGAGCAGTGTCTCCTGATCCAGTCCACATACAAGTACAGTGTGGATGAGGTCATGGTGGCATATAAAGGCACAAGGGCAGGCACTCTGCGCCAATACATTGCCAACAAGCCAGACAAGTGGGGCTTTAAATTGTTCTGCCGGGCAGGTTCATCTGGCATCATCCATGACCTACTGCTCTATCAAGGCACATCCACGTTTTTCAACGCTGGACTAAGCGAGCAGGAGCATGTGCTTCCTCTAGGGGCCAAACTGGTAACAACGTTATGCAAAACTATACCCCAGCCATGGCTTTCGGTCGTCTTCTGCGACAACTACTTCACCAGTTTCAACTTGATCCAGAACCTGCACACGAACCTGGGAGTCAAGTGCATCGGCACCGTGCGATCAAACCGCCTCAGTGGAGCTCCCTTGATGACAGACCAAGAGTTGATGAAGAAAGGACGTGGAGCTTTTGATTACAAGTCAGCTGATGGAGTGATCGCAGTGAAATGGTACGACAACAAATGCATCAACCTTCTGAGCAATGCCTGTGGGATCATGCCTCTTTCAGTTGTTCAGCGGTGGAGCAGAGAGGCCCACACGAAGATTGCCATCCCGTGCCCATCGCTTATTACTGCCTACGATCAGCACATGCGAGGCATTGATCTTTCTGACATGTTGGTACACATGTACAAAACCCCTGCCAAGTCAAGGCGATGGTACTTTCCCCTGTTTGGCTACATCCTTGACCTGTCCGTCACAAACTCCTGGCTGGTCTACAAGAGGGACTGTGGCTTACTGAACGAAAAACCAATGTCTCTCAAAATGTTCCGTCTGGCAGTTGCTCACAGTTTGAAACAAGTCAACAAGCCAGCATCCAGCATTGGCTTGTCATCGTTCCCCTCTCCACCACGCATGTTATTTCAGAAGAAATACCACACCCCAAGATCCTCACGACCACAACCTGATGTGCGGTATGACAACTGTGGACATTTGCCACTTCACTGTGACAAGCGGGGGCGGTGCAACCTCTGTCCAAAGGGTGTGTCAAGATGGAAATGTCGGAAATGCAATGTTTTCCTGTGTTTGAATGCAAACCAGCAGTGTTTCGTAGCCTACCATGAGAAATAAAGTGGATGAAATAAAATCCAAAAACATTTGTACTGTTGCACCACCATACAGACGGATTTCTAATTTAATTATTTTAAAAAGTTTGACTTTTATGGATTTTTTTTTTGTATGAGTGAATGTATTGATACTTTTACCATGAAGTGATGTCTCAGCCGTTTGGTAGATGCCTATACTAAAACACTGTGGGGTCTGTTAATTTACATCAATTGTTGTTACGATTGCAAAATGATAAGAAAAAATAATGTCGCATTGCTTTTTTTTCTTTTCTTAATGAGGATATTAATGCGTTAAAAGTGCTTGAGCTCTCCAGTCAAGAAAATGACCAATACCTCCTCACCAATTATGTGTTACTAGGTTTTTACTCATGCAAATGTGTTGCTATTAATACTTGTACTTGATGTGAAAAAAGCTCAGAATTATTTCATACAAACCAGATTCAGTATGCATAAACAACTGAGACATTAAAGCTTTTATACTTTGTTGAATTTAGTATGAATTTTTTGTTAGTGTTTTATCAGCACTATACTGGGACACTGTATGGTTAGAGGCTCGATGAAGACCAAGAATTACCACCACAAGTCTTTGAAAGGGTAATTAAAAACAGATTTATTAGAGATATTAGAAAATCCTTTAAAATCCTTCAATTCTTTCCATAATCCTTAATACAGGGGCTTAAATTATGTAATTAACTAGTGACTCTGTGGCTACAGAAAATGAAACGCGATGGATGGAGGCACAGACAAGGCTGAACCTGGTAGTTTTTAGAGATGAAGGAGCCGACTGTAATCTGCACTGTGTTACCTGCAGCTAAAGCTAAATTATTCTCTACATGCAGGAATCAACTATAAGTGCGGCTGGCCGCTGACCTCCCAGGAACTCATTTGATCGCCATTCACTTAAATGGAAAAAAGTGGCTTGGTTTGTTGGCCAAAGCCATTCTGTTTTTTATTTTTTGCGGGACAATACATGCCCATCCCACAACTTGCACGTTACAGGGAGATTCTGCCGAATCCCTCGTACAGTCCTGAGCGATTTCAACCTGCTTGGGCCATTGAAGCCAAAATCAAGAATCTGTGGCTACAGTGGGCACAGACAAATGTTTTGTCAGAATCCCAGACTACCAGCTTCCTTGGTGGCACTCAGCCTGGGTTTGTCGAATTCCTGGAAATGCAACCAGCTCAGATTTTATATCATCTTTCCAAACTCTACTGATCTTAACATGCTGTTTGAGAAACTTCACGCAATTTAACTCTATCTACAGATAACTTACCTGCTGGTTAGCCAAATCAAGTAGACTTAATGCTTGACAGTTTATCCAAAGCAGCTAGGTGTGTGGATTAAATTTGAATGGGAAGGTAACGATAATTGGGCTACAGGGAAAATTTGTCCCCAGGCTGTGCATCTAAATTTCCATGTCCCTCAGGGGCCAGACCAGCAAGAGCGAATTCTACTGCCAGGTTTTAAGGCATCTGAAAGCAAACAGGATCTGTGGCACGCGAATCTCGAAACTTTTGACACCCTGTCATATATGGATGGGACAATTTCATAAGCACCTAGCAGGTATGGGACTGAATCACTAGAATTGATTCGACTCACCTAAAAGAGTCAACTCCTCGGTCTCTCATAATTTCTAGGTGTTTGTCTCTCTCTTAATTGAATCATTCAGTACTCTCTATTTCAAATAACACAATAGCAATACACTTTACACTACGTATGAATATATTTGCATTTTAATTATATACACAATAAATTCATGGTTTTACATGTTCAAACACCTTTATAAAGAACTTAATTTGTAGCAAAACTGTAAATAATTAAGATTAAGTGTAGTTTTATGCACTTCTATGTGTGAAAGTAGTTTCTGGAAAAACAAATACAAAGTTATTATGATTAATTTCCAGTAAAAAGAATATCACGGCTCTTTAGATATTCGAGTCGGTACACACACACACACACACACAAAGATTCGGCTCAAAGAATCGACTCGTTCGCTAATGATAAATGGCTGGTAGCTACCTGGCTAACTAACTGTTAGCGCACGACGGGATATTATCTGTCAATTCGGCGTTTAGCTAAACCATGATAAACGCTGTAACATGAAAAACGAATTGTATCCTCGTTTTGAGTATTTATTTGTCAGTTTATCGACCGGTTTGCGGTTTCTGATGTAACTCGAGATACGACTACTCCATTAGCAAGCAGGCTAACTAATCTGATGTCGGCTAACTAGCTAAGAACACCGAGGACCAGCCTGGTGGTTATTCTGTACACGCAAAGGTAAACCTTATAGAGATGTTATTTTGTACAAAAATACTGGGGTTTATTTAAGTTAGTTATCCAGGGAAGTGACGTTGGCTAGCTAGCTAGCTAACTAACTAGCCCTTGGAGTAGTACAGGTTGCTAGGTAACCTAACGACTGCCAGGGTGCTAGTTACCTCAGGAAAATATATGTATAAAATATAACGTGGTGCTGAGACCAAATATTAGTTGTGTGTGTGGTTTTTTTTTACATTGGAGTCAGTAATAAATTAATAAATATAAATTGTATTGATAATTTGGTGTTATCCTGTATAATGTCGTGTTATGGTTTATTTAGACATAAAGAGGAAGCCTGTGGCTGCATGACGTCACTTCGTGGTCAGTCAACAGCGTGACATGAAGTGTTTTACAGTAATTCATGTGAAACAGTATTTCACAGTTTTACAGTAATTCATGTGAAAGCGTTTATTATTTATACACAGTTCTTAATTTTTACAGTCTGTTGCTTCAGTGTTTTTAGATCTTTTTTGTCAGATGTTACTTTGATACACTGAAGTATAATTACAAGCATTTCATGAGTGTCGGAGGCTTTTATCGAACATTATACAAAGAGTCAATATTTGCTGTGTTGACCCTTCTTTTACAAGAGCTCTGCAATTCGTCCCTGGCGTGCTGTCAATCAATTTCTGGGCCACATCTTGACTGATGGTGCTGCACATTCTTGCTTAATGAATGCTTGGAGTTTGTCACAGTTTGTGGGTTTTTGTTTGTCCACACGCCTCTTCAGGATTGACCGCACATTCTCAATGGGATTACGGTCCGGAACCAAACATTTCCACGTTTATTCCCTGAGCCACTTTTTCCTTATAGCAAGGTGCTCCATCATGCTCGAAAAAGCATCGTTTGTCACCGAACTGTTGTTTGACGGTTGGGAGAAGTTGCTCTCATTCTTTATTCATGGCTGTGTTCCTGGGCAAAATTGTGAGCGAGCCCACTTGCTTGGCTGAGAATCAACCGCACAAATGAATGGTCTCCGGTTTCTTTACTGATGGTAGCGCTGTATGTTGGGTTTTTTTTCCGCTTGGTTGAGAAGTAGGGAACTAATTTTAATTGGGAACTGAAGTTTTTTCAGGGGAAACCACCTTGATTTTTTATTTTATTTTTTTTTAGAAAAATGGCCAAGAAATTTGCATCTGCATATGAACGAATGAACCGAACCAAATGGTAGCTAAATTGTGCATATTTCTTTGAGGCATTCAAAAATTTTTTCTTTTCTTGATTTTCTGTAAGATTTAATTGAGATAGCATCATGGGTCACAAGTAAGTTAGGAAGTTTTTTTCATCATTTTGTCTAAAAAATCTAATTTGATTGTTTCTCTTTTTGGTGGCATGATGATAACTGAGGAAGTAAACAAATCCTTTGTACAGTCAGTAGCGATTTTATTGGCACTTCCTAGACTGCGAGATTGACCAGTCAAAAATCCCATTACATTTCATCTGTGGTTATAAATCAGCACAGCAACCTTGGAAGACAAGAGAGCTGGTTATGTTGTTATTGACACCTGCACTTTAGTTCTTGTGGATATCCGTCGCAGAGGACACTCATTAATGAAAACAATGTTTTGTTTGTAAACTTGTAAACGAACACTCTCTTCTCTTCACTTCTTTCTCAGATCATGGACTTCCCGGGACACTTTGAGCAGATCTTCCAGCAGCTGAACTACCAGCGCGTCCACGGGCAGCTGTGCGACTGCGCGATCGTGGTGGGCAGCCGGCATTTCAAGGCTCACCGCGCCGTCCTGGCCGCTTGCAGCACGCATTTCCGCGCGCTCTTTAGCGTCTCCGAGGGCGACGGGAGCGTGAGCGTGATCCGCCTAGATTCGGACGTGGTGACGTCCGAGGCGTTCTCGGTGCTCATGGACATGATGTACACTTCGACGCTGACGCTGGGAGAGAGCAACGTCATGGATGTCTTACTGGCCGCGTCTCATCTGCACTTGAATACAGTAGTGAAGGCTTGTAAGCATTACCTGAACACTCGGACTTTGCCCAAGTCGCCTCATAAGGAGTGCGGGAGTCAGCGCGTCGAGCAGCAGCAGCAGCAGCTGAACAACGGCGCTAACCCTCGACTCCAGCGCTCGTTCCTGTTGCAGCAGCTGGGTTTGAGCGTCGTGAGCTCGGCACTGAATGAAGAACCCGAGGAGGACGGGAACGCGCCAGGTCGAGGTTCAGTTTCAGGAAGTGGACAGTTGGAGCAACGCGACGCTTTCTACCCACAACGCCGCTTGCAGAAGCGCAAACAGACGTTTTCTTTGATTCACACGGACGCAGAGAGGCCACGGCAGAGACCGCGTGGCCCTTCGCAAGCCCGTGTGATCGTGGGAGATTGCGGGGAGGAGGGAGGGGCTCGAGGGGAGGAGCTTCTGTCCCCAGACTCGCATAGCAAAACCTTGGATGACGATTCCAAACTGGACGTGGTGGTGATCGCCGTGGACGACAGAGAAGAGTACAGACGGACGGCGGCGCACGAGGACATCCAGATGCCCAGCCAATCCGACGGCGGCAGAGGGAGCAGGGCGGAGTCTCTGCTGCTGCCGCCGCGCAAGGAGGAGTACGCGGACGGCGATGGCGGACAAGCGAAAGGCGGACGCGAGCAAGAAGCGCAGTGCATGCCGGTGGTGGTGAAGAGCGAGCCGATCAGCTCACCCGAACCCGCGGACGAGACGAGTGATGTCACATCGCAGGCTGAAGGCAGCGACCAGGTGACGGTTAAGTGTATAGAAGCAAGCACTGGATCATATACTGTATATGAGCATAAATTATTGTTTTAATATAAAGTTATCTTTACAGTTACGCAGTAATCGTGTGGGTGTGTGTGTGTACTAAGGGTGTAGATTCTTTTGTTCTTTTGTTAATAGTCAGCACTTCTTTTTCAGTTTCATATACATGTGACATTCAGTGTGTGAGGAAATCACACCTAGTCATATTCACTTTCTCATGATCTCAGGGGAAAAACAGTCGTGCATTTTTTTAAATATTTAAAAATAAAACGACATTCATTCATTCAATAGAAGTCAAAGTAAAGTTTTCGTTTTTATATTATTTGAAATTTCATTTTATATGTTTACTCTGGGTCACGATGGGTTTCCCAGTCCATCCGCCGCACCGTCTCCAGGGACAGGCCCTCGTGTGTGTGTGTGTGTGTGTGTGTGTGTGTGTGTGTGTGTGTGTGTGTGTGTGTGTGTCAGATACAGCGAGATCTTGTCTTACAAGCAGATGTTCTGTTAAACCACCCAGAACGAAGCCTCAAACGTTGTTTGAAGTCGTGCTGGAACAAGAACGCTCTCTGAACTCCGAGATGTACCAAAACCTCACTCGCACTCTCCACGACAGCGAGAGTGCAGACGTATGGTATCTCTGAAGAGCGGCAGAGGAAGTATGCACTTCCTAAAGAGCTGTCTGAAGATGTGACATACGCTGGTTACTGGTCAGGGATTGTGTTGCTTTTGTGTAATATCGTCATGTAATATTTTTGCGTAACAATCTTCTGTAAAATTACAGAGGCACGCATGCTTGCCTTTATGGATTAGGACGATGTAATAAATACCGGATATCAGCAAGTCTAAGTCTAAGCTGATCCCACGTAGTTCAAATGCGAAAGTCGTCGACAAAATTTTGATCAAATGAGTCTAAAAACCTTTTTAACCCTGGTTTTAAGTCATTGTTCTTGATCGTGCTTCCTGAAAATGACAAAATCAAACTTTTTTTTCTTCTTTGCTCTAGTGTCAGGTGGAGGCCGTGGGAGAGAAGCTGGAACTGAGTCCCGAAGGCAGCGAGCACAGCTTCAGCGACCCTCAGCCCAGCTCCGACATCCTGATCTCAGAAATCAAGGGCCCAGTCATGGAAGAAGAACGATCCGGCGATACAGGAGGAGGAGGCGTAGAGAGAAGAGAACGAGGAACGGGTCTCCTGAGCACGATGAGCTTCGACCGCGTCCCTGTCCCGAACACCACCACGGGGGACTGCGCGCTGGACCACGAGCCCCCTCGTTTCCTTTTCGGCTCCGACCCGTCCTCGCCCTCAATGCACCTCGCCGCGTCTCAGAACCTCCTCTCGGCGGAGATGCAGGAGTTCTCCAACATGCGGGCCGACTCGCTCCTCCTCCAGCCCATGCTCGACGGGATGGCGGCGGCGTCGTCTTCGGAGCACCTGGCGCTGGAGTTCCAGAGGAACGTTTGCCGGAACGGCGCGTACCGGTTCCCTCCTTACCGACGCATCGCGCCGAAAGCTTCGCCGGGAGGCGCCTTGATGCAGGACGCCGCGTCTTCATCATCGGTGCTCGTCAACGGTGCGAGTTTCGACGGTCCCGGCCAACGAGGCGGCAACTCGAGCTTGAACCCTCTGCCCCAGTTGACCCGCGCGTCGGCCGACGTGCTCTCCAAGTGTAAGAAAGCGCTCTCGGAGCACAACGTCCTGGTGGTCGAGGGAGCGCGCAAATACGCCTGCAAGATCTGCTGTAAGACCTTCCTGACCTTAACGGACTGCAAGAAGCACATCCGGGTTCACACCGGCGAGAAGCCTTACGCCTGCCTCAAGTGCGGCAAGCGCTTCAGTCAGTCCAGTCACCTGTACAAACACTCGAAAACCACCTGCCTGCGCTGGCAGAACAGCACCATGGCGACGGGACTGCTTTAAACCAGACGCCAAGCAGGGAAGCGCGTTCGCCAGATTAGACGACGCATCACTGTTGATTAATAATGTTTTGCTCAGCTGACGCTGCTTAAAAAACGCCACGCGATTACTGTATTTTACGTGAACTGACAAAGTCACCTCGTGCTTCGAGTCTGTTCACTGGATAGACGTGCAATCTACTTCGACGGGGACGGAGAAAGACGTGAATGAGACAGACTTCTCTTCATGGCGCCGTCGGAGATGTAAAAGACTGAAGAAGAATGAGCGCCAACCTGCACTTGATTTGAATGTGATTCATGCTGAGAGTTTCCATCCAACTGATGATGTGTCTAGGGGAGGAAAAAAAATAAGAGGAAGGTTTTAACGTTATGAAAGAATAAGAATTCGATAACAATTTAACGCAATTAAAAAAACAAACAATTTTTTTATTTATAACATTTACCACATTCGTAATTTATTAGAAATAAAATTGCGTAACTAGTAAAGAGAATCGTCTTTAGAGAATAGTGCAATTCCCGGTTCTTTTAAAAGGAAACGATGGTCATTAAAGGTGAGATTATTATTATTATTATTACCCAGAATCCTGTGTTGTATCTCACGACTCATGAGAATTAATATGTTTGTTGCACAACTTCATGCTTCCGTTTATAGTCCAGGTCGACCAAACACGCTTCTCTGTTTCTCTTCCCTGACGTTATTTCGACAGTCCAGTGCTGTAGGAACCGTGATGTATTAGAGCGAGTGTGTTGATGTCTGTCTGTGATTTGGTTCACAGCTGGAGCCACTTTTTCCCCGAGCTGCTGTAGAGAATCAGCACTGACCAATCAGAGCAGAGAATCCGGCGGCGCCGCAACGGACATTATCGTTAACTTCCTTTTGTCGCTTTCTCAATGCTTTCTCATCTCATGAAATCCTTCCTTCCTCCTTTCTGTCTCTCCTTTTTAACCTCCCTCCTTCCTTCACTTTCTCCTTTCCTTCATTTCATCATCATCATCCTCACTTTCTTAATCTCGCGTCCTTGCCTCACTTCTGCTATTCCTTCCTTAATTCCTGTCTTACCTCTCACTCATTTTTGTTCCTTTCATGACCCCATCTCTTTTTTTTTTTTTTTTTTTTTTTTCCCCTCCCCCCATCCTCACTTCCTCTTTTTCTTTTTATCATGTTATCCATCTCTTCAGGTCTTGTATCCTCCTCCTTCCATCCCCCCTCTCGTCATTTCAGCTTTTCCTTTTTTCCCTTTTTACTTCCCTCCTTCCTTTACATCATTTTTTCCTTTCCTTCTTTCTTCCCTCACTCCTTTTCTTCTGTCTTTAAGCCTTGCTTTGTTCTTCCCCTTTCCTTACTTTTCTTCCTTTCCTTATTCTCCTTTCACTCCCTTCCTCCCTCATTCCTTTCTCCCTCAGTGTTGATAAATTTTCTGACAGTAGTTCCAGCTGCAGATCGAGTAACACGTTTGTAATAACACACTTCTAACAGCTTGTACAGCAGACGTTACACTTTATGAAACATGAAACATTTGGATGAAAACATTAAAAGCAGCGAGCAACCCTTCATCAACGAAAAAGAGCTCAGAAGTTAAACCATGGGCCGAAGGCTTCCACAAGCCGGACAGTCACGCACCGTTTCTCTTCCTGAGTCAGACTGATGCGAGGTGTTTGTTCGCTCGTGTTCGTAAGCCGTCTTGTGATCTCTCTGAAAATGTTTGTGAACATCAGTTTCAGGGCGTCCTGAGAGGCGTGTGCTGTACTGTAGGTGTGTGTGTTTGTCCGTGCAGTGTACGTGAGTCTGTGTTCATCGTAAAGGGCTAAAAAAACAAAAGTACGGAAAATGTCTCCAACTCCTGAGGTAACCTGAGAAACTGAACAGATGTCTTTGAATGTTTGTGTTTGGTTTTTCTTGTTAAAGACGGTACAGTTGTTGTGTGTTGATGGTGTGTAATGAAGTGTTCATGTCTTATATGATGTCATTAATAAGCTAACGAAGAGAGCAGATGTACGGACAAAGTTTCGTTCTGGCATTATTTCATTGTCCGAAGCGTCTATGGTTTGTGAAGAATCTGGAGCGGAGCGCAGGACCGATCAGCCGCCCGACCGAGGAAGAGGAATCACCTGCTGCGGACGACAGGAAACTCAGAGAGACAGATCTGTTCAGTTTTTGTGCGCTTTAATCACGTGTACGTTTCAGTTCAGAAACTCACGCAAGATGTAGCTCTGAATTAAACCAGCTTTTATACACCTGCAGTTTATCCAGTCTCTCCTTTCACCTTCCCTCCTTACTATCTTTTTGTTCTTTATTTAATTTCATGTTTCTTTATTTTTTCCTTCATTTCTTTTTCATTTAATTCCACCCCATTTTACTTCAGCATTCTTTACATTTTTTGTCAATTCTCTCCTAAATTTCTCACTTTATATTCTTTTTTTCTTTCCATTTTTTGTTTTTTGCATTCTTTTATTTTGCTCTATTTGTCTCTTCTTTTTCTTTTCTGTTTCCATTTCTCATCTTCCGTTCCTTTTTGTTTATTTATTCCTTTTCCAATCTTGTGCTTGAAATTTATCTATCTATATTTTATTTTTATCTTTTTATTTATTTACTTATTCTGTTTATTGATGACTTTCATCTTTCTGTTTTTAATTTTTTCATTTGTTTTTGTCTATTTCTTCTTTCTTTCTTTCTTTCTCTACTTGTTTTTGTTTTTTAGAATAATTTAAAGCTCTTACACATTTCACACAGTTCCATCAGTTATTTATTTATTTTTCCCTCCACCGTGGCATCTGGCTATATGTCTGTAACTCTGGTTACTGGAACTACAACATACAGGATGATAAGAGTTTCGACTCTTCCTGCTGCTAGTTAATTTACACGTGTAGTGACGTCACTGAATCACTCATTAAACCCAGCGTTCAGTGTCGTACATGTTCAGGTTTCACAGTGAACAGTGTGTGTGTGTCTGGTCAAAATAGCACTTTATTTATCCCTCAGCAGTTCTAACGCGTGGGCTCTGTGTCCGGTTCTACAGCTGCAGCTCCTTGGGCATGGGTTCTCCCCTGAGTCCGGCCAGCAGGTTGTTGGCGGCGAGAGCGGACATGGCGTTCCGTGTGGTGTAGGACGCGCTGGCGATGTGTGGCAGGATCACTAAACACACACACACACACACACACACACAATCTATGATCATACACTGTACATGAACCATTTAGGGCAGTGATTCATAAAGTGTGGTGCTGCAGTTGGGAAATCAGATGTCACTTATAACAAAGTTTTTAAAATAACAATGTTTCTGGTTAAGTATTTACATTCACAAAATTATTAAAAGCAAAGCCAGGGCATTTAAATAACAGGATTATTCTGAATTTATAGTCTAGAGCGGTGGCTCTCAGACTCAATATTCAATGGGTCGGATCTGATTTCTTTTTAAAGTCAAAGGTTTTTTTATTGTTTGTTTCTTTAAACTTTCTTATAACTTATATAAGTTATATATAACTTATAACACTCATGTTTAATGCAGTCCGAGGAAACACTGGGGTTAATACATTTAAACCCAGATGGAAAAATGCCAGTTTGACTGCTATCAGATGCTTTAAACCAAAGAAACTTTTCATTTAAAGCAACTTACATAACACAAGTGTCAAACATTATACATAATACATTCCAAAAGTAATGGCACCGTTTGCCTGAAAATTGTTGCTTGTGAATATAAACAGCTCCATCTTTTAACATTACAAAGTTTACTGGTGTTTTAGAGGGAAAAAATAACAAGAGAACTTTTTGTAATCTTACTTGACTAAACAAACTTAAATAAGCAAAGTGTATTTATTTATTTTTGTAATTGATGCCTGAATAAACACAACAGGAGGATACTGTAATACTAGAATGATTTAGAAGTAAAAGTTACATGGTGCCCTGAGGAGCAGGTCACGTGTCAAGCTGATCCAGGAGGATGAGAAAGAAAAGTGAAGCTGATTGGTTGGTTCTTGTCACATGACCTGAAAGTATGGATTTATTTTATTTATGTATTTATTTTTCCATCTAGCGGCCGCGTGGACGTGTTTAAAATGATAGAACTTGGCGCGCGCAAGGTGCGACCCGTGACAGACAGTGACAAACCACTGTGATTCGTTCGTTTTTTCTACTGGGCGCGCATGCGCGAATCACCGCAAAACCTCCGTAGGTTATGTACAGGAAACAGAATTGAGCGATTCTTTCTCGATGACTCTTCTACTCCGAGTCGTTCGTTCTTTTGTCACGTGACTCCCATAGACGCTATGCGGTGCAATAGATTCAAAATAACGAACGACTCAGACTGGAAGATATGATGGTGAGCTGCTCATTCTGTTTATTATTATATGTCCTTAACTGCATTGTAATATTTTCATTACTGGAAATGCAATATTTTAGTTTATTTCTAATAAAAATAAACGAAATGAACTAAATTACTCAACAAAAAAAAAGATTCGTTCATTTTGATGAACGAGATTCAAAGAACCGAGTCACTAAAATGATTCAAACTTCCCAGCGATGCCGCTAGAGGGAGACACTGAGTTTTTTATTTATTTATTTATTTATTTTTATATATTTTTTATTGCATGGCGCTCTTATCCACAGTAACCTCGCCGAATGTTTACGTTGACATGACAACGGTGTCGAACAGGGAAACTGTTACGTTTAGCCGCCTCCACATGGATCATAAAATCCTAGAGTTTATTGAGGTGTGTATATAGGAAATGTACACTTTATTACACTTTGTCTTCCATTGTGTATCAATACCGCCACCTGCTGGTCATCATCTTTATCACCTTTCTTTACCGTTTAAATTCCATAGTTAAGAAACTCCATCTAATACTTTCTCCCTTGCCTTCTTTCCAAACATTTTGTAAAACCTTTTCTCATGGTATACTCAGCCTTTCCGAAATTCTCACAAGGAGTCATCTATCGCCTGGGTTTTGTTCTGCTACGCCTTATTTATAGCAATTATCAGGGGTATTATAGTCTCAAACACACACACACACACACGCTGTAGCTCACCACAGTTGTTGAGTGTGAACAGTGGGTGGGTGGTTGGTAAGGGCTCCGGTGTGGTGACATCCAGTCCGGCTCCGGCGATCTGACCGGAAGATAACGCTGCATACAGGTCCTCCTGATTCACCACACCTCCTCTGTACAACACACACACAGTCTAGTGTATACATCATTTTGTTAGCTTGTTATCTGTGAACGTTTGTCCTAGACCAAATCGTCGTATCAGTTTTACAGTCATTGTGGGCGTACGTTAATTTAAAAAAAAAAAAAGGAGATTTGCATTGAGCCACACCCACAAACATCCATAAAAGGCAATCATTAGGTTTAAGAGGAAGAGTGTCTGAATTGTTAAGTTTTAAGATGATTTAAAAGAAGAAGAGTTATCGCTATTAAGTCATAAAGAGACGCAGATGATAGGAAACGCATTAGTCAAACAAAAATTGGGGACACAAGTTGTTTGGATGTATCTTCATCTGGATATGTGCTACAGGAAGTGTTACCATATAAGGAAGGGGTTGTTATATGGGCGTAGGCACCTTCTGATCATGTTATAATACCATACAGGAAGCTGAAAATGGACGACATCACCAGCTGTCTTGTATTTGTAAGTGCTTGGCTAGGTCACAATCAGACCGACGATGTCATCACCGCGCTCCAGAGTAGCCAGTTGCGTTTCTGTTGCGTACCTGCTGGTGTTGATGAAAATGGACGTGTTCTTCATCTTGGAGAAAAGGTTCCTGTTGCAGATGCCCTGAGTGTCGGGAGTCAGAGCGCAGCACACCGCCAGGAAATCAGACCGTCTGGCCAACTCGTCCATAGACACTACACACACACACACAAACATGCCGGCATCTAAATAATGATCTGAACGAGACCTTTTTGACTATCAGATGTCTACGACTAAATACAAATTGCTCCCTAAATTTTTTTTTTATCTACTGAATGATGTAACATTTACAAAATGAACACAGATCTCACCGTATTCTGCCTGGATGGCCTCAGCCAGGTCCGGTCTCGGCGCCACGTCTGTGTAAATGAATTTCTTCACCTTGAAAGGTTTGAGCCGCTCAGCGATGGCCACTCCTGAAACACACACACACAAACATTACGCAGTGTTTAGTAGTAATAGATGATTCAAAAGGGTTGTGCGGGTGTTCCTATTAAAGTGGCCGTTCATTGGGGGACCTGAATAAGCGAAGGCTCACCGATCCGTCCGAGTCCAAGGATGCCGACCGTACTGTCGGCCAACTCGTATCCACACAGCCACAGTGTTCTCCATGTTCCCCAGCCACCACTACACACACACACACACACACACACATTTAGACATTTGAATGCATAAACTAAGCGCAGGTCTTGCCAACTTTTGTGTGTGTGAGTGTGTGTGTGTGTGTGTGTGTTAGAGAGAGTACGTTTTGGCTTCATGTGCAGCCTCAATGAGTCTCCTCGAGGTAGTGAGGAGAAGCGCAATGGTCAGCTCAGCCACCGCGTCGGTCAACACTTCTGGAGTGTATCCTACACGGATTCCTCTAAATACACACAAAGACAAACATCATCTCATTTTGGATGATATTCATCCACTTCGGTCCATGCTAAGCCTTGGATATTTACCGCAAATCAGGAACACAAAATTAGCTAAAGAATGCGCAACAACAAACAAACAAACCTTTTCTTTAGCTCGTCCAGAGACAGGTGATCGAACCCGACTGACATGGTGCTGATCACCTTTAAGTTCGGACCTGCGTTCATATGACAAAACACATTTCAGCTTTTTTTTAACATGACTCGTGTGTCTCATGATCGCTTGACAGCTTTAGGCTCAGACCTGCAGCGTCCAAGACTTCGGCATCAATCTTTTCTGTCAGGACGCAGAGCAGTCCGTCGCAACCTTTCACCTTCCTCAGCAGCTCCTCCCGCGGGACGGGGTCGTCCGAGTCCCAAAGCTCGATCTGCACTCTGGAATGAGGAGACAAGGGTTACACCGAATCAAGCGGCTCTGTGATAAATCGCTAAGTTTTAAACTAGCGGATGGTGGATCTCAGAACCCCTGAGTTCCAGACTCAGTGTTTTACACACTCTACACTCTCCCTGTAGGAACAGTTAACGGTTCTAGGTGGAAATCCGAGCATGAATTCAGATTAGTTTTTAACTCACTGTGCAGATTTGCGCAGGATGTCCAGTCCCTGCGGCGGAACTTTACGCGAGACGTATACGCGCGGTAACGTGGCCATGGCACGCTGCGTTTCTCTGAGCCTGGGCACGAGATTCCGAACTGCTGCTCTGCTCCACCACATACTGAGGACATCAAAATATACAGAAGCACACACAACCCCCCGCTGCTCAGGTCCCCTTTACACTTCACTCATCGGACTTTGGAACCTGACCGAAATCCAGGGGGAGTGTGTGTTAGTTTTGGACAGGAGCAGACGGAGGGGAGGTGGCGGACACTCGGTACTCTGGGCCAATATGAGCCGAGGGGAGATGACACAATGCTCAGGATCAGTGCACTGTGTGGGGTCGAGTACAGGGCACACGTGATCACAAGCCGGAGGTGCTTTAGATTATTTAATATTCTGAAATCGCAAGTCGCGTTAAATAATATGAAATGTTAAAAGCAAAACAAAAAATGAAAGAAAGATGGTAGACTTGAGATCATTTGTGTCTGCGTTACAAGAGGTAATGTTTGACCGCTCTGACAAACAAGGGCTAGTGATTGCACACCACACACGCTCACACACACACACACCTTTGACATTCCTTGACATAATTATTAATACAGCCAGGGCTGTTTGTCTTTATCAGGATCTTACCCTAATCTCAGCAATCATATTCTCTCTCTTTTATTTAAAAAAAGGACAAAAAATATCAGATAATCATTTTCTCCTCCTTAATTTTAAATTGTCTCTTGCTTCTTTTTCTAATTACCCTCTTAATAATTTTTCTTTTTTTCTCTTATTTCCTCTTTTTTTCTCTCCTATTGTTTTCTCTTCTAGCTTTTTCCCCCTCTATATTTCTTTTCTCTTCTCTCCTATTCTTTTCTCTTATTTTCCTTTCTCTCATTTTCTCTTTTCTTTATTACTACTCTTCTTTTATCTTCCTTTCTTGTCTCTTCTTTTTTCTTTATAATTATTTCTATTTTATCATCTTTTCTCTTTTGTTTTCACTTTTCTTTTTAAATCTACTCTTCTCTTTTCTATGTCTTTGCCTCCATCACTACTTCTTTTTGTATTGAGGTCAGTATTTTTGACTACAGTGTACTACTGTATTTTTTTTTTTTTCTCGATCCTCCAAACCGCCAGATGGCGGAATAACGCACTTTCACCTCGCGAGCCATTGAGTGAACAAACCGTGGAAGAAGTCGACGCTTCTCGGTCCCTCGCGCACAGTGACAGGTAACGTCAACTCACTCTAAACTCGTCTGTTGTATTTCGTCGTTTTGCTCTTTTCTGTCAATAATAAAAACCTTTCGACTCAACACCGTTTCCGAAAACAGCTCCAGCTCGAGGCTTTTTATGCGTAATAAACACCCGGACCGGTAATGAGTAAAAGCTAGCCGGTGAGCTAGCTAACGGCACTACTCTGAGTAAGCGGCTTTTCATCCCACCTGCATTGTGTCAACTCCCGCCCCCTGACCTGTGATTGGTTGCTGGGTTATTGGCAATACGAACGCGCTGAGCTGACCAATCAGCAGCGTGGGAGCGCAGAGATTGCGCCAATCAGAACGGGAGACGCGCTAAACGGTTGGGAAATTAAATAATATGAGTCACTTTGCTAGCTGTAGCTGATAACAGTCAGTGCCAGTCATTATTCAGGTTTGATTTTTTTTTAGCTGCTGTGTAGTTATTGTGTGAGAGCTTATTCATTTCGCCTGGCAGTAAAAGTGTGTGTTGTGATATGCAAGAGGTATTATAATAAGCAGTGTGTGTGTGTGTAAAGGTGGGACAGTCCCAATGAAAACACACACTCCAAAGGACAACAAAAAGACTGAATCCTCTTACTTTTTCAAGTGTAAATGATTTCTTCATCGCACCCTCCTCCTCCAGACCTGTATACATAACTATAAACTTATCGTGCTTATATTTGTTCCTATTGTCCAGGCTGTCTCGAGTCCTCAGTGAGCGCAAGACGTCCCCTCCCCCCCTGTCCAACATGGCTGACCCTATGGAGATAGACGACTCATTGTACAGGTAAGAATCGAAGTCGACCTCTTCTGTTTTTTCATGGCAAAGACCTGAACGCAAAACTTGCTCAAAGTGTATTTCCATCCTCTATCCTGCGTCTGCTCGCGACCAGCCAATCAGAAGCTGAAGAAGGGGAGTACGTTCTGACAACCTGTTTCTGATTGGCGCTTTTCAGTGCTCGCTGCGAGCCTTAGACTAAAACCTTATCATAAAAGTAATAATGAAGGGAGAAATAAGGGGCGGTTCCCAGCTCTAACCGGGTTTACCTTAATGCTCTGTGCATGCAGGCTGACAGTGAGCGACTATTCAGCACGGCTTCACACACTCTGGATGATGAGAGGAACAGACTGTCTATTAAAAATGCATAAATTCTGCCATGCATAAAAACATGCCTGGCCTCGCTGCTTATTAATAAGTAGCCATGATTGACTCAGCAAATACAAAGTGACTGATGTGTGTGTTTATTTAAAAAAAACGTTCGGTGCAGAGTTTCAGGTTTGTAATTCATTGACGCAGCCTCGTTCCACTTGCTGCACTTTATGATGAGTATAGCAGGACATTGACAATTTGGTGTGTGTGAGAGACGCTTAATGATACAGTAGTTAAGGAATGGAAAATTTTAGCTCTTCAGTCGAGCATAAGCTATTCTATTAGTTTATTGGTTTCAGTCTTTTTATAGTCTACCTTAAATAATAAGAGATTTGACTATGGGGCCTTTCAATGAATTAAAGTTGTAAATTTGTGATACTTTCTCAGATCCTAATTATATTGCACTGATGTTTAGGTATATATACCTGAGTAATGTAGTTGGCTGAGTGACCAAAAAGCACAGGTGCTTTTTATTATTGTTATTTCCGTGGTATTTTTTTTCTTACTATTAACTAGGAGTGCAAAGATTAATCAACATTATTGAGTTAAATCGATAATCACGAGTTTCCAACAAATTTAATTGTCGATTTGCTTGTGACATCATGACACTTGATTCCCGCGCGAACTGTGAACGCTCTGATGTTTAGGTGTCGGGTTTACCGAAGTAAAGTGAATAATAGCCTGATGGCAAACGCATTTAGATAAAAGTCTCCTTAGTGTAGGAACGTTTGGCTCTTTAGAGGGAAAGACTTTGTGCTGGCGGGGGCAATCAGAGAGAGTCAGGTTGGTGGGAGAGAGAGAGAGAGAGATTCACTACTGAAGAGAAATAAAAATGAAAATTACTGACTGTGTTGCTGTGAGTTGGGTGTTGATTTTCAGTTCTCCTAAATTCATACTTACATACACGTGCGAACCTTATTGCTGGGTTTTAAGCTCTACACATGCATTCTCAGTCTCTCTTTCTTTCTCTCTCTCTCTCTCTCTCTCTCTCTCTCTCTCTCTCTCTCTCTCTCACACACACACACACACACACACACACA
>JAQQZT010000013.1:5211182-5229157 GCA_030068275.1 Clarias platycephalus | reverse complement strand
TCTCTCTCTCTCTCACACACACACACACACACACACACACACACACACACACACACACACACACACACACACACACGCGGCTGATCTCACTCTCAGCTCTGTCACCACAGACTTAATCTCAGATTTTAACATTTTAACGCCCATAACTACCATCCGCCATCTTTGATAGATAGATAGATAGATAGATAGATACTTCATTGATTTCGAAGACTTTAATTAAAGTCTTTTTTTTTTTTTTTTTTTTTTGCTTTTCCTTGGTTTTACATTGACATTTTTAATGAAATATTGATTTCTGTTATCTTGATTGTTTGTACATGTGGTAATTAATTAAAATCTCAAGCTAAACTTAACAGGTGATAACTAAATACAGACTATCGAGTAATTGTGGCATCTATAATCTGATTAATTGATTAATTGTTTCAATAATCGATAGATGAAGCAATTTTCAAAATAATCGTTAGTTGCAGCTCTACTTTTAACATCGTATTTTTGTTCAACAGCATTTATGTTAATTTAAAATAAGAAAATGCAATTTTTTTTTTTTTTTTTATTACAGGAGGAAAGTCCTGAGTAGACTGAACATGTTTTTTCAGGGTTTTTATTTTATTTTATTTTATTTTATTTTATTTTATTACTTGAGTGTAATAAATGTATTGGTTTGTGATCTCGGTTCCTGTGGAGAAAAATTGTGATTCACATTTTTTAAAAGAATCCTGTAGCCTTGATGGACAGTTTAGCTCTTTTGGATCTCTCTCTTACTTTAGTCCTAAATTAGAGTAAATTCCGAAAGGAAATCTGTAATTAAATATTTGTTTGACCTACGTCTGTCTCTATCTCTCTCTCTCTCTCTCTCTCTCTCTCTCTCTCTGTCTGTCGTTGTGTAGTCGGCAGCGGTACGTCCTGGGAGACAGCGCCATGCAGCAGATGGCCCAGTCCTCTGTCTTCTTAAGTGGAATCGGGGCTCTGGGTATAGAAATAGGCGAGTAATCACACACTCATTATATACAGATCATCTCTTCCGCTACAGATTCTACCACTGTCCTGGAGACTAACAGAAATATTCCCTCCCCTTACAGCAAAGAACATCGTCCTTGCAGGAGTGAAGGTGAGAACGGATTTCTTAATTTATGAAACTTCAGTGCTGGATATTTGTCTGGTGAGTGAGCAATGTTTTAATGAAAGGTGTGTGTGTGTGTGTGTGTGTGTGTGTGTGTGTGTGTGTGTGTGTGTGTGCACAGACAGTCACGTTGCATGACAGTAAGCACTGTGACGTCTGGGATCTGGGCACCAACTTCTTTATTCGAGAGCAGGACGTCCAGAGCCGGAAGAAAAGGTAGAAGTATTTCACACACAGAGGTGAAGAAAATCATTTGAGTTTGTAAACGTCTCGTATTTTGTCTCCCCGTGTCTCAGGGTGGAAGCCGTGCACTCGCGGGTGGCTGAGTTAAACCCGTACGTTCAGGTCAGCGTATCGAGCGTTGTCTTAAACGACACCACCGATCTCAGCTTCCTGCTAAAGTACCAGGTTTGTCTCACCTCGACCACTGATACTAATAAATGCTAAATAAAATAGATTTAAACTTTGAGGATTGTCCTACGTAACCTTAATTTGTGTTTGTGTGTGTGTGTGTCTCCACAGTGTGTCGTGCTAACGGAGACGAGTCTAAGCTTGCAGAAGAAGATCAACCGTTTTTGTCACTCTCAACAGCCTCCGATTAAGGTACAGAAACATACAGCACACACTTGTCGATCTTTCTTTCATCATGTTGCCATGGCGACCTTTCCGAGACGACATCGTGCTTCCTTTCGCACAGTTCATCAGCTGTGACGTGTTGGGGATCTGTTCGAGAGTGTTCTGCGACTTCGGCGAGAGCTTCGAGGTGTCCGACCCGACGGGGGAGGAGCCTAAAGAGCTTTTCATTCAGAATATCAGCCAAGTACGCTCACACACACACACACACTTAACACTCTCCAAACACCTTTCTCTTTACTTTTCCTTTAGATTTAATTTAATCAGAAAAGATACATTTTTATACAAATATTCATATTTATTATCTAAATTATGTGCAAAAGAAATCTCAAGCTAAATTTAAAAGCAGATGGTTAAATAAGAGCTTAGTGAGTATTTGTGACAGTATTTAATCCGAACCTTTTTGATTCTTTGTGACTCCCGTCCAGGAGACCCCCGGCGTGGTGACGTGCATGGACAACCAGACACACGGCCTTCAGACCGGACAGAGTGTGTGTTTCAGAGAAATCAATGGCATGACCGAGCTCAACGGCACCACACACCAAATTACAGGTACACACACACACACTCAGATGTCTCAGAATTTAACTTCAGTTATGAACACATAGTACAATGTAAATTTATGAGTTATAAACGTGTCGTACAGTTCAGTTTATTATCAGTAAATTCATTCTAAAGTCTTTGGTCTACTTGTAAAATAATTTTTTTTTTCTCTATGCTTTCTTAAGCTGAAGTATTAAGTGCAAATATTACTTCCATCTTTACAATATTACCTCAGTGTAGCAACTTTTAACACTGAATTATTATTATTATTTTTTTTTACAAATTATATAAAGGTTAGATACAGTTAGACTAATGATTTAAAGTGACAGCGACGATGACGATGATGTCATGGCATTCGCACAAGGGGCTTACAGCTTAGAATCAAGCAGATATTCATCACAACAGCACGACCACGAGTGCGATATTGCTTTTATACAACAGTTCCAGAAAAACACATTTATTATCCACAGATTACGATTTTGTTTGTTTATTTAACTAGCGGAAGTAACTAGTGGCATGATGTTTTTAATGTTGTATCAGCTTTTCTGAAAACATTATAAAATGTGTATTTATTTATTTTTATTATTATTATTATTATTTCATTATCACTGCTTATTGTTTATTTATTTTCTTGTTTTTATTAATCTATTATTATTGTTATTATTATTTTAATTGTGTTTCTTTTTGTGTGTGTTTGTTTTGTATTGTTGTTTCTATTTACTCTAAAAGAAAAAATGCAATAAACAGTTGTTAACAAAAAAAAAAAAAACTAGCGGAAGTAACTAACCAAGACTGATAGTTAGTGTGATTAACAAGGGAGAAAGTAGTTTTAAGTTCTTACTGCTATGATATGGACATAAGGTGAGGATAATAAATCCTGAAGGTCCTGTAAATCTCATACATTTTGATTTATATTTTTGCTTGCTCCACTTGTAGTGTGTGTATATTTACTTATCTTACACACACACACCAAGTAGTGCCCTTGATCAGATGTTAGAGAGCGATTTCGGATTCCGCCTCGTGCTAGACGCTGGGTAGATTACCAGCTCGACTAAAATAAAACAACACCGAGGCGATTCGGAACGACTTCATTAGGAAGACAAAGTGTTGTTTAAGACGCTGAAAGTTGTAGGACGCCTGTGATGCGTCCCAGTGCTGTTACTGTCCATTATCACCACTCGTGGAACTCCTCGCTTGTCCAGTCAGATTACTCTAACCGCTGTATGATGTGTAATATCACAAAGTGTGAACGGATTTCATTGTGTTTGTGTGTCCGTGTGTGTAGTTACCTCTCCGTACAGTTTCACAATCTGCGATACCTCGTCCTTCCAGCCGTATCTCCATGGAGGAATCTTTCGAACAGTCAAGACGCCCAAAACCTACAGCTTTGTACGTCAACCCGGTAGATTTATCAGAATGATTCTGCCAAATGAACCAAAAATCTCCGGTCTCAGTTTTTGTGTTTTGTTTTGTGTGTGTGTGTGTGTGTGTAGGAGACAATGGAGCAACAGTTACACGACCCACAGCTACTTATTCCAGATTTCAGCAGACCTGAGGTGTGTGTGTGTGTGTGTGTGTGTGTGTGTGTATAGATATTGTGTATAGAGTAGATGTCATGGTGGTTCATTGTGGAGGTATTTAATTATATATATACACGTTGTGTTGATTTATGTTTCCCATCAGGCACCGCTCCAGATCCACACCACTATGATGGCTCTGGATGTCTTCCAGGAGCAACACAACAGACTGCCGAATACAGGGTAACTATATACTGTTTATTATTTGTTTGTTTGTTTGTTTTCATACCGCTCGTCTTTCTTTCTATTTTTCTCTTATGTCCTCTCTGTCTCTCCGTAGCTGTTTGCAGGATTCGGATCTCTTCCTGAAGATCACCGAGGACGTCAGCGCGACGCTTAAAAGCAAAGTAAGCGCAAATTTTTTTATTTTTTTTGCTGGTTTGTTTTTTCCAATAGTTTCTGTTATATATTTTTCAGTCCTGTTTGCGTTTAGGTGAGCGTGAATACGTCGTTAGTGAGGTGTGTGTCGCGCTGCGCGAGAGGCTGCCTCTCTCCTCTGGCAGCCGCCGTGGGAGGCATCGCCAGTCAAGAAGTGCTCAAGGCTCTTACCGGAAAGTTCACGCCGCTTCAGCAGTGGGTAGGTCAAACTCACCACCAAGCCGTCACTGCTGTTGTGTATCTGATCCTGTTTTCAGCAAAAGAGTTTAAAAATCACTTTGTAAACAGACGTCTGTCTCAGCTGATACACGTACTAATACCAGGGATCTACGCAAGGCAATGTGATGTAAGACGGTTTTCTTTTTTGTTTGTTTCTGTGTAGTTTTACCTGGACGCTTTAGAAGTGGTCCAGCCTCTTCAGTCTCTTCCAGTAGAGGAGTTCACCCCAAGGTAAGTGTTTTTTTGTTTTTGTTTAGTTTTTTCCCCTGTTAAACTGCAAGACCACCTAAATGCACCTGAACATGGACGTGTACAACATGTTAACATGGGTCTTCTACTAAACACAATCTGTGAGATTTGGCTTTTCCTTCCTTCTTCTCCTTCTTATCAACCTTTAACGCTGAAACATTCACCAAAAATCTCTTTTATAAATGTGCGCTGTAACAAATTATGACTAGCGGAAGTAACTAACCGCGACCGTTAGTGTAGCTACATCAACTTCCAGGTTCTGGGGTTGAATCCCAAATAGTGTTAAAAGGAAAGCTGGTGAGCTATGTAGTGTGTACAGTCACTTGTCTCAAGTAGTGCCCTTGATCAGGGGTTATAGGGTGATTTCGAATTCAGCGCCGTGTTAGAAGCTAGTTGGATTTCTACCTCGGTTTAAAAAACTACAGTAGAGGAGTTCAGTGTGTAACATGGATATTATACTAATCACACACTCTCACATTGTGAAAATTGTTGAGAAAACAGAGGGCTTTTTGCCCGTGTGTGAGAGTTCTGTTGAACCAAATGAAACCAAAATTCAAGCTTAAAATTTTTTATGCAAAAAAAAAAAACCAATGATTGATTTAGAGCTGGCATCTATCTATCTCTCTATCTGGACCCTGATGCTTTTCTGATGAATGAGAATAATTAATATAGCAGTATTCTAATACTTTTTACTTCGAGGTAGGAGTGTCTCTACACGTCACTCAACAGAGCCAGGCAGTGCGATAGTTAACCATGTGTAGAGAGAGTGTGGAAGAACCATAAAAAAAGACTTTAAAAAAAAAGAAGGAAAAAAAGAAGGTAGACTACGAAAACAGACGTACTTGTTTGTGTGTGTGTGCAGGGGAGATCGATACGATGCGCTGAGGGCCTGCATCGGCCAGTCCTTCTGTCTGGAGCTGCACAAGCTTCGGGTCTTCATGGTGAGCGAGTCGTCGTGTAAATCCGCTCCCAAGGCTTGTTCAGAAGGTTACGTCAGGTCATGTGGAACATGATTGTCCTTCTTATTCCCACACACAGGTCGGCTGCGGCGCTATAGGCTGCGAGATGCTGAAGAATTTTGCGCTACTCGGGGTGGGCTTGACCAGATGCTCAGGCGAGGTAGGGTCAAAGGTCGAAGCATGAAGTAGCTGCGTGTGAAGTTGTGTCGCTAACGAGTTGTTACGGTTTGTGGTCTGTCACAGGTTTGCATCACCGATCCAGATCTTATAGAGAAGTCCAACCTCAACCGGCAGTTTCTCTTCAGACCTCATCATATACAGGTCGGCCGTTCTTTCTCTTATTAATTCATTTAGATTATTTATTATAAGTACTTTTAATTTTAATGTTTATTATACATATTTTAAGTGCTTTTTTTTTCATTATTTCCTTACTTATTCATTTTAGTTTACATTTCACTGGTTACTGTTCAAAAGTATTTCCTGTTTCCTAGTATTTTTTTCTTTTTTAATTACATTTTTTTTATTTACATTTTTACAGTTAATCTTACTTTTTTATTTTAAAGATCTAAAAAAATATTAAAGATTATTTATTATAAATACTTTTAATTTTAATGTTACTATTATTTGTAGTTTGTAATTTAATATTACTATTATTTGTATTTTATCACTTGTTTTTTATTTTATTCATTTATTCATTTTAAACGTATTTATTCCTAATTTCTAAGTTTTGTTTTTTCATGTATCCATTGATATATTTTTTATATATGTTTTTTAATTTTAATTTTATTATTTTTTCTTCTTCTTCCTTTTTTTCTTCTTTAAATGCCGTTTGCTCGTTCCTTCGCGCAGAAGCCGAAAAGCATCACGGCGGCTGCGGTTACGTTAGAGATCAATCCCGAGCTCCATATAGACGCTAACCTGCACAAGGTGTGTCCCGCCACGGAGGAGACGTTCAGCGACTCTTTCTACTCGCGCATCAGCCTGGTCATCACCGCGCTCGACAACGTGGAGGCTCGGAGATACGTCGACAGGTAAGAGAGTCCTTCAAGGTATTTTAAGTCACATGTACTGTGAAGCCTCGAGTTGGGAAGCGAAACTGCATTTTTGTTCCTTGAACAGTCGGAGCGTGTCCAATCAGAAAGCACTACTCGACTCGGGGACCATGGGGACGAAAGGTCACACGGAGGTCATCGTGCCGAACCTCACAGAGTCCTATAACAGCCATGTAAGTGTGTGTGGAGTTTGTGTGAAATAAGTGTGTGTTTGTGTTTTGTAAATGAGCAAGTTTTATTTATTTATTTGTTTAGCGAGATCCACCGGAGGAGGAGATACCGTTCTGCACACTGAAATCATTTCCTGCTGTGATCGAGCATACCATACAGTGGGCCAGGGACAAGGTCAGACACACACACACACACACACACACACACACACACACTATATTTAACAGCCACAGGATTATATTTTTATTTTATTATTTATACTCTCACTGTAATATTAAACCAATACTATTTTTAAATTATATCCGTGAACTCTAACTGAAAAACACGAGCAGTGATTTACAACCTGCTATAAAATATATTTTTGTGATAAAAAGTATCTCAGCACACTTCCTTTAACAGCTTTAAATTTTTGTCCTTTATTTCATCACCGCTTCTGATTTGATTTGTTTTTTTTTTCTCATTCAGTTTGAAAGTGCCTTCACTCACAAGCCCTCCATGTACAACCTGTTCTGGCACAACCATGTGACAGCTGTAGATGTATTACAGGTAAGGTAGAGGTTTTAAATAAAAAGTTAATGTTCTACGACCTCATCGCCACTGACGAATACTTCTTTATGGTTTTTTTCCTCGTCTTGTTTTTTGTAGAGGCTGAAATCCGGGGAGAGCATGGACGGAGCGTTCCAAGTCGTTAAGGTGTTAAGTCGTCGCCCCACGTGCTGGGAGCACTGCCTGGCCCTCGCCCGTGTCAAATTCGACAAATACTTCAACAAAAAGGTATGGTCACGGTAACACCCCACCGAACACAAGCACTGAAACTCCACTCGTGAACACGGCAAGCCTTCAGAGCAAGTGATGTGCAAATGAAGATTCACTCAAGATTTATTGTTGTTGTTGTTGTTTTTTTTTTGTATTCCATACAAATGCAAGGAAATGTCCTAGACCTTCTAAGATCAGACTGTACACATGTTAAACGTAGTTACTTAAAAAAAAATTTTATATATAGGATCTTATTACATTTTAATTCAGTACCCCTGCTGTAAAATATTCGCATCCTGTGTGTGTGTGTGAGTAAATTATTTGTGAAGTTTGTTTAGAATTATAGAAAAATCTGTGTATTTATAAATCGTGATAGTAACAGAATTGCAATGCAAATCGAATCAGCATCTAGGTGTCGTGATATTATTGTATTTATTGATCCTTGGTGATTGCATTTTCTTTTATTATTTTTAATACATTGCGTGTTAATTTTCTCATTCTAAAGCACAGCTTTGTTAGCGGTATACAAACGTTTTAATTCTTGACCTTGCATGTTAATAAAGCACTAATACCGGTACGGTATTGTTACTGTACAATAATGTTTATTAAATAATTACTAAAATATCCTTGTTTTTTTCTTTATATCAGGCACTACAACTACTGCACTCATTTCCACTGGATACCCGACTGAAAGACGGCAGTAAGTTTCACACTTCCCCTGGACGTGCTTAATGTCATCAGACCCGTCACACCTCACCGACTAAGCGTCTACTCTGCGTCCAAAGCCATTGATTGAGTTTGTGTTTGTTTGTTTATTTATTTAACAGCTCTGTTCTGGCAATCTCCCAAACGACCTCCATCACCTCTCGAGTTCGATCTCAAAGACCAGCTGTGAGTGAAAGCAGATTTAATTCTGAAATTAACCAAAGAGCTGTATTTAAAAAAACTTTTTAAAAAAAGCTGTATGATATGTTTAATGTATATAATCTATAAACCTGCTGTAGGCACTTTGGTTTCGTGGTCAGCACGGCTCGGCTGTTTGCAGGGATCTACAACGTTCCGTATTCAGAAAAGGTAAAGTTCATATGTACAAATCTTCTTTTTTTTATTTATTTATTTTTTTTATCCCACGACATTTACATTTCTTATTTGTTTTAACCACAGAACCTCAGTTACGAGGCTGTAGCAAGAGTTTTGTCTGAAGTTGAGGTTCCAGAGTACAAGCCGGCAGAGAAGGTAGCCCCTCCCACATCATTCATTATAAATAAACGTGTAAGATGTGTAAATCACTTGGTGTAGCTATTAGTTTATATGTAATAAAAACTGGATGATGTTGGTTAATGCAAAACGAGTGATTACACTCTTAACTGTCTTGTAACTTTGTGTGAAAATGTTATTATAGTAGTCATGCTCAGCAGTAACTCATAGCTGTCCAAATACAGGTGGTCCCCCCCCCCCCCCGACTTACGAACGAGCTCCCAATGTTGATAAGTCCGATTTGTTCTTAAGTCTGACAAAGTGAGTCTTGTACGTCTTTTACGCGAATATACAGTGTGAAGCATACCAATCCACTTCATTATATCTCTGTCCCCTTTCCCAAAATCCAAAAAGACACCAAAGCAAGTGAATCCCACACGTGAAATATAGCAGTGGTGTCTCTGCGCCTTTAAATCATGAGGGGAATTCCAGAAGCCTCAGAGCTGTTTTCCACTGTATTGGACTGTGAACTCTGTTTTGTTGAGGATTTTCCGAAATTAGTATTATTCACCATCAGGACAGCTTTACGGGACAGACATTTTCTATCATCATGCTCCCGAACTGATTCATTGAACCCCGTCCGGCCGACTAATTTTTCCCGCACCCCCACACGCACATACAATATATTTTAGACATCTTATACATTCACTTACACACTGAAAATATTGTATATAATTGTAAATATTGATGTCTGGTGCACTGCAGTGTATATTTTTTGTATAATACAGCGCGAGCTACTTCCGCAATGGAATCGGAAATAAAACCACGGTTCATTCGTATCTGCGGAAGTTCGTAACTCGAATGTTCGTAAGTCGGGGACTATCTGTAATCATAATTAATCATTAAAAACTAACAGACAATATAATTATACATTCATTTTGTTTGTATTCATGCATGTGTGTGTGTGTGTGTGTTAGCATATAGAGACAGATGAAACGGTTAAGAAGCCTGATCACATGAAGCTGACCGTGAGCAGTGAGGAGGAAAGGGAAGCCATATCAAACCTGGAGGAGGCCATCACATCTGGATTTACACCAGGTACTTATTAATGCGCACACACACACACTACAGCTAACACACCCGGCGATCCAGTAACATCATGTCGATCATCCTGATGTTAATAATTTTCTCCCCCTTTCCGTCTGTAGAGAACGTACGCATGACACCGTTGCTGTTCGAGAAAGATGACGACGCAAACGGCCACATGGATTTCGTGGAATCGGCGTCGGCCCTGCGAGCGCGCATGTACTCCATCGAAGCGGCCGATCGCCTCCAGACCAAACGCATCGCCGGAAAAATCATCCCCGCCATCGCCACGGCGACCGCCGCCGTCGCCGGACTGGTAAGGTCTCGTCTCTCCTCCAAATTAGACTGTAATGTCATGTCCACATTGTGTCCTAAATTCTGTCAAGACTGGAAAGGAATGAGATTTATGCCCACTTTCAAGGTGACTTGTTCAAATCAGAGCTATAAATGTGACATAGGAATTTGTGCACTAAACCATGTTGTTGTCTTTTTAAATAAATAAAATTAAATCTTTACACCTGTAGGTGGCGTTAGAGATGATTAAAGTGACCGGTGGCTACGGCTTCGAGTCATTTAAAAACTGCTTTTTCAACCTGGCCATCCCCGTCATGGTCCTGACAGAGACGGCTCAGGTCAAAAGGACGCAGATCAGGTGAGGGAGAGAGATGCATGAACAGTTTGCTCACATCCTGCAGTAATATCGTTCTGTTCTAAGTATTTATTTATTTTTTAATTCTTCTCATTTATTTTTGTTAGAGATGACCTCTCCTTCTCCATCTGGGATCGCTGGTGCATCGTAGGACATGAAGACTTCACCCTATCTGACTTCATCAACGCTGTCAAGGTAAGTCACATGACACATCCATTTAGAAATTAGCCAAGAGAGAGAAATCAATTCACGTACATATCGCGATTCTTCTGATACATGTATCGCCACACTGACTCCAAAATTGTTTTAATTTTTTTATTATTATTAATCTTTCATTTATGAGTCAAAAATGATCTGCACTCCGGTTATATTAAAGCTCCTGTTGGCCGCACTGTCTCATCAGCGCTTTCCATTCAAGCCTACTGTCTCTGTTGTGAACGTGTTACATCAGTTCATTTGTAACTTTTTTTTGTGCAAGCAAACAAAAAGGCCACCCCACTTGTGATTTGCACAAAGAAAGAGCAGCGTGCAGCGCTTCATGTGGTCCGAGGGTGTGTACCCCGTGCCGAAACAAGTCACAGACGAGCGTAAACAGAAGAGTTTGATATCTGCAAGCGAAATTTGGACCGATACTCTAAGGACAGTGGAAGTTTTTTTAAAGAGATTCATCACTACGAGCCTGAGAAAAAGTCCAAAAGACTTACTTACAGTTTTCTGGGATTTTTAAGGACCTGGATTGAAACATTATCAGGAAAAAGGTTCAACAATCAACAGCGCTCGTTACAGAGACGCTTATTGAAGAGGCGAAGACTAAACTTCGGATTAAACACAGATGACTGATATACAAGCGGCCATGATCTGGCATGACGACGCACACTACTGAATAAAACTTTGTTTTGAGGTGTTATGGCGTTCTTCCTATAGTCCTGATCTCACTCTATCAGACTTTCACCTGTCTGGTCGGCGGAAAGCAGCCCTACGTGGACGAAGAATGACTTCTGATGAAGTGAAGACAGCGGTGCATTTTTTATTTTTTATTTTTTTTTTAATGAGGGGACACGAGAGCTTATTGACAGAGTGGATTGAAGGTCATGTCAAAAAATTATGTATTTGTCTTCTAATTAAAATATATTATATTTATTATTATTATTTTTTAATCTAATTGGGGTAATTATAAAAATGTGATACTAAAGCGACACCGAGGTATAGTGATTGATATCGATACGTTTGTGTTTTGTTCTCAGGAGAAGTACGGTATCGAGCCCACTATGGTCGTTCATGGAGTGAAGATGCTGTACGTCCCCATCATGCCTGGCCACAGCAAGAGACTTAAACTAACGTAAGGCGTCGCTACATAACAGATCCTGTCTTCCAGTAGGAAAATGTCACAGTTTGAACTTACCTACTCTCTCTCTCTCTCTCTCTCTCTCTCTCGGTGTAGTATGCAGAAGCTGATCAAGCCTTCAGCAGACAGGAAGTACGTCGACCTCACTGTGTCTTTTGCGCCAGAGACGGACGGGGACGAGGATCTACCCGGCCCTCCTGTCCGCTATCACTTTAGACAAGAGAGTGGCGAGAAAGCCTGACACGCACGCGCACACACACACACACACACACACACACACACACACACACATACAGCTAACACACTCTCCCTTATCTTCCCTTGTGGACCACTAGTGGAGTAGCACTTGATCAACCTGTACATAGTAAAACTTTTTTTTTTCTTTTCTTTTCTTTTGGTTTGTTTTTGTTTTCTACGGGTTCGTAATTTTATTGCATAGCAACGTCTGTGCCGATGCCTTAAGAAATATTGTGCGTCGATGATGATGATGATGATGGAGGTAATTATTATATATTATTAAGGGAAACCCCTGTTTACACTCCTAACTTAAGGCTTTTATTTTATTAGCACAGACACCGAGAGAGAGAGAGGGCGGAGCCGAAAGAATCGATCGCTTCCTATTTTCCCCGTTTTTTTTTTTATTTGGTTGTTTTTTTTTGGTCCCAGATCAAGACGGCGTGCGATACGCAAACTTAACCAGCTCTATTTATTTCCACGTCCCCGTGATTAGCCTTTAACATACAAACACGCCTAACGACGAGATCAAAGCAGATGTTACCCGGTTACCCGCACGGACTCTCCAGAGGCACCGGATCGAGCGAGCACACTGAATAAATCATCACACAGCGTCCGAGTCGTAACGCGCGCCCTGCAGCACTGTGAGTGGTGTGTATTCCCGGTCGATCAGTACGCTTTCATCCCGTTTCTCACACATCAAAAAAAAAAAAAAAAAGACTTTGGACGACTCGCCCGGATTTTCCAGCCTGCTGTGATTTTCTTTATTTTTTTACGATGTAGCACACAGCCCTGAATAAGAAGCGAGAAAGACCGAGATTGTGTTTGTGTGTGTGTGTACGCGCGCGTGTTCTCGTTCGCTTCCTTCGTCTTTAACTTGTAACCATGATGTCCTCTGTATTCGTGACTAAAATGATGTCAAACATTTCACAGCTTAAAAAACAAAACAAGAATTAGTAGGTGAGAGAAGTATGATCGTACACAACATGTCTGGAGTATTGAGTTGAAGGTCTAATCCGAAATAAACTTTTCAGCCATGGTACAACATGGTGGTGAGTGGTTTTTTTTTTTTTTTTTTTTTTAAATCTAGTATTATTCAAGTTCAGATGTTGTATAACAGCTTCTCACAAGTTCTGATGATGCTTTTCTGCTTAACACATTTGTAAAGAGTTTGCCGTCAGCTTAAACATGTGTCTTATTAGCGTCTTATAAAGTCTTGTTCCTGCCTTTAGTCTCCAGTCGTGTTCTCTGATCAGACCCGTGTATGAGCGAGTGTATGACTTCCTCTTCCTCTTATTGACCTCCCTGGTCGCCTTGGCAACAAGACGACTTATATTCACACAGCATCTGAATTATATGTCAAACACAACAAGGTGTTTCATCACACGCTGCAGAAGATTAGCGACATGGCGTTGAAGTTCCCCAGCAGGGGGCAGCAGAGGGTTTGCAGACTTTAACCTCAAACTGAACAAAGTCGAAGTCTTGAAAGAGTTGAACATAAACAACGTCTCGCTTTGTTTTCCTTTTCTTTCATTACACATCACAAACATATAATTTACTTTCTTTCTCTATCCCCCTTCCCTGCTTTTTTATTTGTTTTACCCTTTTTCTTTTACTTAACATTCTCACAGTTCTGTTTTGTCCTTCCTTTTCATTTTCACTCATAATTTCTTTTCTTCTTCTTTTTTCTGTTAATTTTTTTAATGAACATTTCTTCTTTATTTTAAACCATTTTTTGTGTACTTAGTTTTTTTTCTTTTATTAATTCATTTTCTTTTTAACCTGTCTCTTTCAACCTGTCTTCTTTATTTCATTCATTTTCTTATTTTCCTCTTTCCTTTCATTCTTTCTTAACAATTTTTTCTTAAATATATGTTTTTTTCTTTGTCATACCTAAACCCTTTTTTTTTTCTTGACCTTTTTTTATTATTAATTTAGTTTTTGGTTCAATTTCTTACATAACCTTTCTTTCTTTATTCCTTTTTGTTTAATTTATTTCATTTAATTGCTTTCTTTTTGTCATTTTGTTTTTATTTCTTTCTTTAACTTTTTTTATTGCTTTATTGCATTTAATGCTTTTTCCTCCTTTTTTTTCCTTTGCCATTTCTGTCCTTTTGTTTCTTTCTTTCTTTTTCTTCTGTTAATTTTTCCCCTTCCTTCTTTTCTCCCCCTCTTTTTGTCCTTTCTTGTACCAATCCCTTGGCTCTCTCTGATCATTAGTTAAACAAGTTCAGCACATGAATATCATGACATCATCTAGCCTCATTTCTAATAAAACATCAAACTGTTTTCTCTCACAGAACCCCACAGTCTGTAAACAAAATATTTCAAAGGATTTGTACAAAACTAATCGTTTATCGCTTCAGAACAGTGGTATTGATTCTCCTGTTAGCAGACGTACAGTATGCGGCATCGATTGCACTGTACGACCGACTCGGCCTACACGACACCACACGTCTCCGTCAGTAATCATTTCCTGTAACATCAGGGCCCTGGGTGATGCTCCTCACATATTCAACTACACCACATAATCATAAGGAAAGAGGAATCCCGAGAAAGACACGCCCACTCAGAGATCGACTCTCATTCCCAAATATGGACGTGTCTGGAGTCTGCAGAGTCCCAGTTTCTGCAAGAAGCTCTTCTGGGTTTGTGTTAAAGTAAAGAATTTAGTACGATGTGAGTGTGTTGGTGTTTCTGTGGAAGAGAGTTCTGGATTGTGCTCCTGGCAGCTTCCCTTCTCAGACCTTCACTAAAGACAGACAGACAGAAAGAGACAAAGAGAGAGAGCAAATGTTTGGTTCTGATCCAGACACTGGAATATTCAGCTGTCTGTTTTTGGATTGTCTACAGGTGGCACATCAACGGGCAGGAAAAAAAAAACGGTTCATTAGATCCGACTGCAAGCTATGTAGATCCTGAACAAAAGAAAAATAAAATACACTTCTTTTTTTTTAAATACACGAGCAGCTTCCTGTACAGCTTAGTGTGTCATAATCACACTGCAAGGAAAGGAAAATAATTCTGAGCACAAATAATGACACAAATGCAAAAGTACAGTGCAGGAATTCAGTTAAGTCCTCAGTGAACTGAACTTAGCCTGGGGCAGACTAGGGTCAGGGGTCACACACACGCGCACACACATACACAAAGTCCTAGCCCTGACCTCCGGCTGTGAGCAGCTCAGAGTTAAAAGTTACAAAGGAGCACAGATGGTTAATGATATCACTCCCTCCTCTACAGGAACAGACGTGGCCCGGCTCGATTTCAAACACACACACACTTAATCCTGACTCACATTTTATTCATTTAGTTCGCTTCCTCACCAGACTGAGAGGGCTGAAATGCTCTGTACTGTAACATTACCAAAAAAAAGCTAGACATTCTGACTTTTTTTTTTTCCCCTCCAAACCTTATCAGTTTTTAAACCTTTGCCGGAGCAGCTGAACTCAAGACTGATTAGTCATATAAATAAAAATAGTAAACAGGGAATAGTACTTTAAAGAGCTTTATGTTTGCTGTAGACTAACACTTCTGCACATTTGCTCTGTTTATTTTCTTGCCTTTGCCTCAGCCAAGTTTTCGGGTGTGTCTCAAATCGATCTCGAGTTCCTTCAGGCATGAACCGCTCTATCATATAAACACTACAGGAACACTTAAACCATGCTGTTCAAGTTAAACATGGACTTAACTGTTTGAACAGTGTACTATATCAGGACATGGGTGTTTGGGTTAAAAAGGGAACTAGAGGAAGATTTGACACTATGGACTGGATCACTATCATGTGATAATGTGGTAAGAAATACTCTTAAGTGATGTTTTAAAATCCAGACAATGGGACTAACTGGATTCAAGTATTTACATGCACTTATGTAATCTGATTAGTACGAATGTCCTGGTTTAGCTCGATCAGTCAGTAAGACGTACTGTATAGCTACAATCAGTCATAAAACACACACCATTTCTAAACACAGGGTGGCCCTAAATTATGCATCCATAGATGGAATTATATATATTTGATAACTTAGAATGCAGAATTTGATTTCAAAGAAATCACATTGCGATTAATGAGATTTAAATTGTGATATGTAACTATTAAATGTTTAAATTTTGTATTTTATCTAACACACATTAAGGACTAATGATCTCATTAAAAGGATGTTCACCAATATTTTTAGATGAACATAAAATTATAATAAAAAACATTATACAAATACTTAAATGCTTTAAGTCACATCAATTAAGTGTTATTTACAATATATATGGCTTTTAACAATGATCATTGTCACTGAATCAAAACTAAGGAATAGAGCTTAAAAAGTGTCACGAAATATTTATAAATTATAATAATTAGCAAGCCGAGGGCGATGGTGGCGAGGAAAACCCCCCCGAGATGGCAATAGGAAGAAACCTTGAGAGAAACCAGACTCAACTGGGAAGCCATCTTTATTTGTTAGTGATGGTTATTGATTAACTCTACATACTGTAAATTCTAGACAATTCTAGAAGTGAATAATATGAATTAATTATATACAGTGTCTGTGCATAAATAATCGTTCTGGTTTTTATGTGATTAATTGTGCAGCATTAATTTGAAAACACCAGCAGAAAAATTAACAGAACAAGACCTACAGTACCACTGGACTTTTTTCTTTGGGGTCATGTACTGTAAATGTATTAAAATCAGCCCAGAAAAATTATTTTGGATTAAAGGAGGAAATCATCTTCATGTAACACATGCCGTATTATCGGATATTAAGAAATGTTCGACATTCTTGTGTTTATAATAACAGCATTGAAACGTTTAACTATATGCATCACTCTGCGTTACAAGTGATCTACAATTACACAAACTGCCGGTCACAGCCATGGGTAAAAGTAGGTCTGTATGGTTCACAGTACTGAGGGAGAGCAACTGTCTGCCTAAAGCCACATTGAAAAAAACGGTCACACAAATACTTTCAGCAAGAAAACACATCTGTTATATATAATGTTATATTATCTTAAAATAAACACACGTCACATTCGAGACATTCTTTTATTTAAGGCTTGGGCTGCAACGCCCAAGGCTTTGTGCCCACGACTGTGCATCACAGCCATGCTACAGTATATATCAAGCAGTACAGCACTCTCGCTCATGTGATATTGCTTAAATACATGCTTACGTAATGTTTGGGTCAGACTGCATAAGGGAAAACTATTATTATGCATAAAAAAGATGTAGAAGATCAGTAACACTACTCAGTATTGAGTTGATTATCAGAATATCAAGACTCAGCCCACAGCATTGCTAGACAGAAGAAGAAATAAATACATATAGTATATGGACAAAATGTATTTGGCCAAGCCTGTTAATTATTGAATTTCAATCATACCCCTTATCCGCAGTGAAGGACGATCTTAATGCTTCTGCATATCAAGACATCTTGGATAATGTTTTAGTTTCAACTTTGTGGCAACAGTTTGGGGAAAGCCTTTTTTTTTTTTTTTTTAAATCCCAACATGACTGTGCCCCAGTGCACAAAGCACGGACTATGAAGACATGGTTTGATGAGCTCTGTGTGGAAGAACTGTGCCCGAACACAGAGCCTTGGAATGAAGGAACACCTTCGGGATGAACTGGAACGGAGATTGTGAGCCAGACGATCTTGATCTCATACATGCGGCTCTACAGGCACAAATTCTCACCGAACATTTGTCTAAAATCTTGTGGACAGCCTTCCAAGAAGAGTGGAAGCTGTTATAGCTGCAAAAGGGGGACAGACTCCATATTGAAGTATGTGTATTTGGGTACAATTGTCCATATAGAA
>JAQQZT010000013.1:5169461-5183964 GCA_030068275.1 Clarias platycephalus | reverse complement strand
TGTGTGTGTGTGTGTGTGTGTGTGTGTGTGTGTGTGTGTGTGTGTGTGTGTGTGTGTGTGTGTGTGTGTGTATTTAAGTATGTGAGTGGAATGTTTGAGATACATATACTAATGTACATACCTGCGCATGAGTGATTTAATGTCCTTGTCTTGTCTTTCTCCTCTACCATGACTTAAGTTTGTGTGTGTGTGTTTGTATAACCATTTTGTAGAAACAACCCTGGAGTGATTTTGCAGTGGGAAAGATTGATAGTGAGGTCTGGAAGGTTAGTATGAGACAGGATCGGGCAAAAGCTCAAGCAGCAGAATGGCTCAAGCGACACTCAGCCAAAATGTAAAAGAGAGAGTGGCCAATAGGATGAGATCTGGGGCGGGGCTTTAGCGATTCACACTGATGATGAGTGAGACAGGGACGGAACAAACCCTCCAGTCAGCTCATCATGAAAATACATTATGAAATTATGGATGGGTTAAGTGTAACACATTTTTTCAATATGACTCAAAATCTGCTCTACCAAATGGTTGAGCAGATTTAATTTTCCCTCTGTGATTAATAAAGAACTTTATCTTTCTCTCTATCTACCAAAAGGTTGAGCCGTCCATTAAAGGGTTAAGTTAGTCATTAATGCTCAGCTCGACCTTTTGGTAGATAGAGAGATAGGTTAAGTTCTTTATTAATTATTAGTTTATACACTAGGGATATTTTATTATACAGAAGGTTTTGTTGTATATACGTACAGATTTATCTCCTTTAAGGAATTTATCTAAACAGATCTAAAACAGATCAGATTTACGACCCGGTTCAATGCAGCTCAAGGCGTGACACCGCGCTCATACTTTACAATCCTTAAAAGGAGACCGATAATGTAGAAAAACTGGCCTGCATGTCAGGACGCTAAATTATATGAAACTGAGGAATAATAAATAATAAACTTGGCTAGTTTAGAAAAAAACGAATCTTGGATGTACGTTATAGCGGCCATGGTTCGATCAAAAGTATACAAACACCTGTAGAACAGGATTTCTAAATATGATTTAATGCACATTTATTTTTACCTGCACAAGTTAAATAGTTAGAAATTACTTGTATATAAATAAATTAATTAAGTCATCCGGTCTTTACTACAAAGATAGCTAGCGGCCTATGAAGCGACTAAAGCCATTCTGCTGTTGAAGCTCGACGCTCTAAAATGTCCTGATTAACGGCTTTATTGCTGCTCAGCCTTTAACCTTTGCCACCCAGCGACCCCTGGCTTCTGCCCGCCCCTGCCTGCCATCAGACTCGTGCAGCTTCATCTTATTTTACTGCTGCTTGTGATGTGTATGTTTTCAAAGTTATTTCGTATGGACAATATGTTTTAAATGATGCTCGAGTTATGTTCTTAAAGTACCTCTGACGTGTAGAGGACATTTTAATGAGGAAATAAAGGAGGTATTAAACAGTATCTTATTTAACACGTAAGATAATATAAACCGTGTGTTCAGAGGTACTTTAAAGCAAGTCTGAGTGAGCATGCAGCGTTTTTTCTTCGAACTGTCACGCATGCAAGCACACACGATCGCGCACTAGTGGAACATGCAGGTCTCTGCACAGCATGTTGGCCCGAAGTCATGGCTCCGCTAATTGGGTGGCTCGAGATCTGTATCTTTGATTTTTTTTCTCTCTCTCTCTCTCAGGATCTGCAGGCTGCCACAGTGAACCCTGACCCCAGTCTGAAGGAGTTTGAAGGAGCCACTCTTCGCTATGCCTCGCTCAAACTTCGGTGTGTGTGTGTGCATGTGTTTGTGCCACCTAGCAGATACCTTTGACTCTCATTTTTGTAACTGAGAAAAGCAGAACCAAAAAGGAAAACAAAAAAGGGGGTGGAGCTAGATCTGATCCGACTCCTCATATAAGCCTAGCCTTAACAATGACTCTGTATAGCTCTATATCGATACAACACGTGAAACACACTTCATCCCCTAGACGTCGGGTGGGCGGAGCTTGATCAGGTCTGACTCCGCCCCTTCTGCAGCAAGGGCTTAGTTAGTTAGTTATTTGCGCGACATAAAAACATAAACAGGCCAAAATTTTTGTCAAAGTAAAAAAATTCAATAAAGTGTTTTTTTTTTATTTTATTTTATTTTTTTTTAAATAAATGTATTTATTTATTTACATTTTTCTTTCTTTCTTTTTTTTTTATAGAAACCCTGCTCCTGTAGAGGAAGAAGATTCTAGCAGTGTTAACAGCGATCCTGAAGCCAAGGTGAAACACACACTTGCACACAAAACATAACCTTGACTTCCACTAAAAGAATTCACCAGTTAGTACATCTACACAAAACCTGCTTTAGCTTGAACACACACTCACACACTTGTCCTGTCCATCTATACGTCAAACCATACGAAAAAACACCCACAAGCGGCTTTCTGTTTTCTGCCCCGACTGGAAATCATGGAAATTACGGGGCGCAGTGCATCCTGCCGTCCATCTGATAAACGTTTGTTTACCACTCGGTTTGTTTCTCGGTGTTTATTTTGGAGCCCCACCCCTCTCTCTCTCTCTCTCTCTCTCTCTCTTTCTGCTGAGCAAAACCATATGGAACTACAGGCTTGATCCAGCTCGCCATCTGGTGGAGAGAGAGCGTAAGGCAGCGACATTCAAAAATCAAAAGCAGTAAAGACAGACATCTGACTCAAGAATACAGAATGAACCGCAGCTGTACGAGATATACTGTAGCAGAGATTCTTGGCGATCTGTGAAGGTTTTCAGTTTAGAAGATGATTTGTTAGTCTGTGAAAATCTACACGTGTACTTTAGTGCCCAGTCATGAATACGAATATGTGTGATCTTATCGTCTCAGTGTGCAGCTGAAACAACAATCTGCGTTATATACATCATCCTACAGTATGACGTGACAGACTTAATACCAATCACAATTAATATGACCTCACAAATCTGTAGAATTAGATCTAAAAGGAACTTCAAGAAAATTATATTCCAAAGTTGATGGTATTTTTTTTATTTATTTATTTTCGGAGACAGTCTGAACATCGTCCCACTTTCTCGGAGTTACGTCACTCCAGGAGTCTAACTTTTAAATATTTCATTTCCTCCCTGCCCCCCCCCCCCTCCCCTTTCTCTCTCTTTTTCTCTCTTTTTTTTTTCCTCCTCTGCCTTACTTTCTCAGTCACATGTGCTTAGAATCAAAGTGAAGCAGGAGGACAACATTGTGGCTGTTATTAATCACACATGCACAAAGGTGCGCACACACACACATGGTCACATGCTCCCCCTCCTCCTTATCTATCTATCTCTCATTCAGACACCCTCACACACCCTCACCCTCACACACACACACACACACACACTGGCTCCCAGAGTGTGAGACAAGCCTGCAGGGTTTTAATCTGGCAGAGTGTCAGAAGCGAAGAAGGGGATGAAAAATGAATGAGTCAGAAGAGAGAGGGAGATGGCGCGACGGAGGAATAGAGTGCAATAAAATGCAATACTTTTTTAAGTTACTTCGAGTCAGAGATACACTTTGCGTTATTATTTAATTTACGCTAAATGATCATGATCTGTTGTGGAGTCAGTGGAATAAAACACTTCAGGGAGCGGTGGCTTCATCTTCGGTTGTTTTTTGGTTATTTATTTACAGCACTTGGAAATGCAGTGTGTTTATTTAGTTGCTAATAGAGTGTGTGTGTGTGTGTGTGTGTGTGTGTGTGTGTGTGTGTGTGGTAGTGTTTTGCAGTGCGCTCTCTGGGATGGGTCGAGATGGCAGAAGAAGACTTGGCTCCTGGGAAAAGCAGCGTCGCCGTTAATAACTGCATCCGACAGCTCTCTTACTGCAAGAACGACATCAGAGACACAGTCGGGATATGGGGAGAGGTGACTCTCTCTCACACACACACACACACACACACACACACCCACACGATGAGAAGTTAGGCCCTGTTTATTTAATTTATTCTGGAGATTTATAATGTAGGAGATAAAAGCCATGCCAGGTGAGATGAGTAGGAGGAAGGCTGTTGTGTTTCACAGCTCACTCATATTTCTGCTCACAAATCAGCATTCATCTCACACACACACACACACACACACACACACACACACACACACACACACACACATTTCCTACGACCTTGTCATTATTTCTAATCTTCTGCTTTGTGTGTGTGTGTGTGTGTGTGTGTGTGTGTGTACACAGGGGAAAGATATGTACCTGATCCTGGAGAACAACATGCTGAATCTGGTCGACCCAATGGACCGAAGTGTCCTTCACTCTCAGCCAATCGCAAGCATCCGTGTCTGGGGTGTGGGGCGGGACAACGGCAGGTAGGAAGACTTAATGCACAATTCTGTTCATCCACTAGTGTTTTTTATTTTTTATTTTTTTTCTACAATCACGTTTACTTTCCCTCAGCCCTTCGTACATATCGGATATACACATACGGTGTCGTGAAGAAGTATTCGCTCCCTCTTGATTTTTTTATGTATATATGTTGTTTGTCACACTTATGATTGAGATCATCAAACAAATTATAATTTTAATATCACACCCAATTAAATACAAAAATGCAGTGATTTCATTTATTAAAGGAAAAAAAGCTGGGCCACTGTGAAAAAGTAATTGCCTCCTAAACCTAATAACTGGTTGTGCCACCAGCGAAATCAAGCGTTTGCAATAACTAGCAATGAGTCTTTCACATCACTGTGGAGGAATACTTTTAAGCAGGAATGTTTTAATTCAGCCACACTGGAGGGTTTTTTATTTTTTTTTAAACATGAACGGCTTGTTTAAGGTCATCTTAATAGAATTTAACTAGGTCACCCCAAAATCTTAAAAAAATTTTTGAGCCATTCAGAGGTGGACTTGCTGGTGTGTTTTGGATCGTTGTCCTGCTGCATAACACAAGTGCATTTGAGCTTGAGGTTACAAATATTCTTTTTCAGGATTTTTTGGTGGATCGCAGAATTCATGGTTCTATCAGTTATCACATCACCATGTTTGACTGTTGGTTTGATTTGATGGGTTTTTTTTTTGTGTGAAATGCTCTATGTTAGGTTTACGCCAGATGTAACAGGACGTCCACCTTCTATTTACTTGTGTCTCATCAGTCTACAGAATATTTACCCAAAGGTCTCGGGGATGATAATCAGGATGCTTTTTGATTAAATGTGAGATGAGTCTTTGTGTTGTTTTTGGTCAGTAGTGGCTTTTCGACCTCGGTACTCCCTCATGAATGTCATTTTTGCCCCCAGTCTCCTTCTTATTGTTGAATCATGAATACTGACCGTAACTGAGGACAGTGAGGCCTGCAGGTCTTTAGATCTTGTTCTTCTGGGTTCTTTTATGAGCTCCTGGACGACTCGTTGTTGTGTTCTTGGAGTAATTTCGGTCTTGGGAAGGTTCACCAATGTCCCACGTTTTTTCTCCCTCTGTGGATGATGGCTCTCATCATGGTTCGCTGGAGTCCCAAAGTTGTAGAAATGGCTTAATACCCCTTCCCAGACTGATACATGTCAAGTACTTTGTGTCTCATCTGTTTTTAAATCTCTTTAAATCACGTTGCTTTAAGTACTTTAAGTGATTTCTTGATTCATCAGGTCTCTGTTCATTGATGATTTAGCAAGGGGGGGTGTATTTTTTCACAAAGGTGTATTCGTATTTAAAATTTTTTTGTACAGTTTTTTTTTTTTCTTTTTAGCTAATAAATTTAAAAACCGGATTTTATATTTACTTGATAATCTTTGTGTCATATTAAAATTTATTTGATTATCTGAAAACGTCTGACAAATATGCACGGAATAAAAAAAAAAACAGAAAGGGGGCAAATACTTTCTCACGGCACTGTATATATCATGTTGGTTAAAGTTATGACATCGCATATTATATGATGTACGCTCACATGCACACACTCAAGCGCGGTCAAAGGATTTAATCAAGGCTCGAGCAGGACGACGATGTAAATGCAGCCGCATCGAACGCTCTCTCTCTCTCGCGCGCGCGTCTCTGCTAAAGGTCAGCGTAATGAATCCAGAGCGGCAGATTCGCCCCGGTGAAAGGAGGACGCGAATGAAAGATTGATGGCGTTAAGACGAGAGGCCTGATGAAAGTTTAATCCAGTTACACAGGGAGCGTTCTGCTGCTTGCGTGAGGTCCTCGCTCTGATCCGTCGGATCGATCACCACGTTCTTGCTGCAGCAGCTGTAACTTTTAACTTGCTGTGTGTATGTGTGTGTGGGGTAAATTCACAAACCAGTGATTTTGGGTTAACACGCCGCACGACATCATTAAACTCTTATATGTTGATCCGTTATGGGGGAAAAAAAAAAAACACGCCTCAGCAGGTTCCTTGAGTGAGGGAGAGGAGAGGAGAGGAAGGGAGGGGAGGGGAGGGGAGGGGACAGGGGGAAGCAGGGATTGGATGCAGAATAAGAAAGAGAGAGTGAGTGATGAGGTGAAGTCTTTAAACCGGTGTCGAAGGCGAGAGGAACAGATTTAGCATGGAGCGAAAATAGGAGCCGACCGAGACTAGACGTGAGTATAGCGGTTTCTCACCATCCTTATTCTTATTTGTTTCTCCTCCTTTCTTTCTTATCTTGCGTAAATGTGCATTTTGTATGGTTTTTGCCGTAAAAATTCTGGTTGGATGTTTGAGAGAGAGAGAGAGAGAGAGAGAGCGAGAGAGGAGCAGGGTGTCGTGACGTGAGAACGTGGAGGAGTGTGAGATTTCTCAGGAACGTCAACACTAGAGAAGGACAGAGATATACGGATAACGACGCAGGCAGTGAGACAAAAATCTCCCCGCGCTCTTTTTGTAAAGAGTAAAGACTAACAGTACTGAGTAATTTATGCGGAAGAGGGCGGATCGCGCTTTCCTCCATGTGAGCAGCAGTGGCTAGTGGGCGGGACTCGGTGCTAACGAGCAAATTGTGAGAAATTGTGTGTCTTTTTCTCACTCTCTCACCTTCTCGCTTTCGTTCTCTTCCCATTTTGTTCCTTTATATCCCCTAATCGCCCGGCTGTTTTATATTCAGGGACACGTGGGTCGGCTTGCCGGAGACAGCCTTGACATTTTCATGCTATACGTGAAACCTCGTTAACACACATGGTTATTTCTCTCTCTCTCTCTCTCTTTCTCTTCTTTTCTTTAATGCTGTCCTGGATTCAGAGAGAGGTAACGCTCCCTATGATCACTCAACTCAATCAATATTTGACACACACACACTCGTTCACTGACTAGTTTTATGTTATACAAAAGTGTGTGTGAGGATGGTGCTTGTCTTAAATCTATATAGTGATTTATTAATTTTTTCACAGACACACAAATTTACACGGTCTTGCATGCAAAGTTAAAATCTCTGTTGTTTTTCTAGGGATTTCGCCTACGTAGCACGCGATAAAGACACACGGATATTAAAATGTCATGTTTTCCGCTGTGACACGCCTGCCAAAGCCATCGCCACCAGCCTGCATGAAATCTGCTCCCGGGTAAGACGCTCCACACCACTAAACGGTACTGTGCATACGTGTCTAACTGCGAAGCGTGCTGTACCGTTAAAAAACTCTGCAGTGCTTCATTCAAATCAACTCCGAGGCTCCTGGGAGAAGCTGTGTGACAAACACAACTCCTTTGATTAATGGCATCAGTAATTGATGTCGCTCCGTGCGCCGAGGGAATAAGAGAGAAGGACAGGCTCGTGCTTTTTCCAGCTTTAGCCTTCGTTTTGAATTAATTAGGTCTGTAGGGGATGCGCGCATTGTTTCTCCGATCGTGTGGATCAGAGCGGAATGCGTAACGGATATATTGAGGTATGTAGTGGTTAAAGGTAAAAAAAAAAAAAAAAAAAAAAGTTGTTTCGATTTACTTTTTTGCTTTTCCTTGCTGGGTTTTTTTTTTTTTTTTTTTTTCTCGACAGCTATCAGAATATTGCTTTAGTATTAGGTAGCGCCATATAATGACTTTTTCCAGAAGAAGAGCGTGCTAGGCGGGGCGACGGGCGAGGGATTAAGATAAGGAAAGTAACAAAGCTTTAAGCTCAGGATGAACAAAACTCAAACTAGCCTGTATTCATAGAAAGTGCTCGTCTGAAGTCAAACCCGGACTTGTGATGAAATTTCCCGTGAATGAAGGTGTAAAAATTATCACTCTAAGCTGCAGTAAAGCATTTGAACAGTTTAAAGAAGGCCGTACTTTTGTGAGTGGAACGTCTGATCTTTCGAAGCATAACTCGTCGCCAACTCGTCGCCAACTTGGTGAACTCGGCTGGCAGTTATTGCCACAATCTCTGTACAGTCCTGACCGCGCTCCAAGCCATATCCACATTTTTGGGCCATTAAAGGAGTTCCTGGGGGAGACAGCGTTTTTATAGGTGAAGCAGGCAGTCCAATCGTGGCCAAGCAGTAGTGAAGTGCATTAATGTAGTGGGGAATTATATAGAGAAATACAGGGACTTTTTGAATTCTCATAACTGCGTTCTGATATTCTTCACAATCAAAAGTCCCGGTTTGACTTGAACACCTCTCATCTATTGATATTTCACTCTCCGAGATATATCTCGTACCTATAACGGTTTGTGTATGTACTGTATAATGGTTATGATATACTACCAACAGATGAGGTGTGTCATTTAGTAATTTTTTTCCGTTTCTTTTGTGTTTATTAGATCATGGCGGAGCGCAAGAGTGCTAAAGCTATGGCCGGAGGATCTCTGCAGGACAGGAGTCACACGGGACTCGACGTCCCGCTGCAGGGTAACACCTCAGGATCTCTATGTGCATGATGATGACGACGGTGCATGCTTCAGTTAGTTAATGTGACTTGCGTGTCGTGTCCTTTAGCAGAGTTCCCCACACCAAAGACTGAGCTGGTGCAGAGGTTCGAGGTCTTGTACGTTGGCATGATGCCAGTAACCAGACCCATAGGTGAGTCATTTATATACTGTATCCACTTACAAAGAAAACAGATAAAAAAAATCAATGAGAAAATGCTGTTTTTTTTTTTGTTTCTTTCAGGCATGGATGTTTTAAATGCAGCCGTGGACAGCCTGATGACATCATCAGACCGAGACAGCTGGATCCCGGTGATCCTGAATGTAGCGGACGCCACTGTCACAGTCATCAAAGAAAAGGCAATAATGACTAAACAAAAACAAACAAACACACACATACACACGCACACCTTTTCCCGTTTGTAATGACTCATGAATCATTTCTTTTTTTCAGGAGTTAGAGGAAGTCCTCGTCGAGTGCCGCGTGCGTTTCCTGTCGTTCATGGGCGTGGGGAGAGACGTGCACTCGTTCGCCTTCATCATGGACACGGGCAACCAGCACTTCGAGTGCCACGTGTTCTGGTGCGATCCCAACGCGGGCAGCGTGTCCGAGGCCGTGCAGGCCGCCTGCATGGTCGGTACCCGCACCTTCATCATCATCACCTCAATCATCCTTCATCCTCACTACACCTATTCATCCTCTGTTTTTTGTTTTTTCTGTCTCCTCCACATTTAACAGTTACGGTACCAGAAGTGTCTGGTGGCGCGTCCGCCCTCGCAGAAGTCCTGCTCACAGGCCCCGCCCTCCGACTCAGTGACACGCCGCGTCTCCACCAGCGTCAAGCGCGGCGTCCTGTCCCTCATCGACACGCTCAAACAGAAGAGACCCGTCATAGAGCTGCCACAATAATCCTGTCTCACACACACACACACACACACACACACACACTTGCACATCGATTCAGCATGCGTACACCTATTCACATTACTTGGAAAATCACACTCTACTATAAAACCGGGAGGGGAAAAAAAACCGCCCCATGCTTCACCTTTTAGCGTAACGTGGCTCCGCCTCCTCTGTGTCAGTCAAGTGTTATGTGCTTATCTGCATGGGGTGACCACACCTCCGTTGCATGATACAAGACATCACGCACATATTATGAGGAGCATCCTCGGGGGTGTGACAGTCGATAAAGTTCATAGAGAGCGTTTGTGTGAGTGTGTGTGTGTGCGCGTGCATGAAAAGCCAGACAGATCAAACACTTAACCTCACTAGAGCTTCCTCTGTACAATCCCAGCTGGCTGTACTGTTTGTGAGTGTGTGTGTGAGTGAGTGAGTGAGTGAGTGAGTGAGTGTGAGTGAGTGAGTGTGAGTGAGTGAGTGTGAGTGAGTGAGTGAGTGAGTGTGAGTGAGTGAGTGTGAGTGAGTGAGTGTGTGTGAGTGATGTGTGTACATTGCTGCTGCTTTATCAGAACTACAGCATCCATTCACAAAGCATGCAGTTTCTTTCCTACTTCCTGTCTCACAGTCCTGACACGATGAACAAAGGAGAGGATGGATTAAACTTGCTGGAGCAAAAAAAAAAGAGAGAGAGATAGACGAGTGTTGCTGTGTAAATACACATCAAAGCTTTTCAAGAGAGAATGGAGGCTGGCTGATTTTCTGATGATAACCAGGGGTGAAGAGAATTAACCATGATGATGGATCGAACACTGAAATGTGATGTCCTGTGGAGTCTGTGCTTGTTTTCTATCGCCTCAGCGATGCTGCCTTTCCGTTTCCTTCTCAAGCTCGTTCATGCACGCTATTGGATGCCGACAGGATGACATCATGCTGGAGAAACAAACAAACAAAAAACCTTGTTCATGCGCATGAGGACGCTCGTTCAGCGCCAGCACCGTCCGGGAAGCAGTGTGTATGAAACAGAATCAGCGTTTAAAGGAAACCTCCACCCTGAACGATGTGCGTAACGATATTTACAAACAAACACGCTTATACGCTATCTCCTACGTCTCCCATAATCCGTTCGACTACCTGCTCAAAGCAGTGCAGTAAAGATTTACTCCTTCGCCGTTCTAAATAAAGAGAGCGATGCAGCAGAGCTTCAGTGTGTCTAGCTGTCTAACTGTTTCAGGGTGGACTTTTTCTTTAATATCTCGCTGCACTCTGGAGTCTTCTGTCGTCCCAATCTCATCACAAGCTTCGAGAGGTCACTCGTATGTCCACAGTGTCCGTATAACACTTTGCAAATGCATATCACATCATAAGCTATGTTTTTTTAAATATATATATAGTATAATTTTCACTTTTTATATTATTTTAAGTATTTTTTTATATATATGTATTATTTGCCTTGTGAACACATTCTCGCCAAACTATAAACAAAAAGGAAAAACGCTTTGTACGTGTTGTGTTGTGGGGAAGTAAAGAAAAAAACGAGCGAAAGGAAAAAAAGAACAAATGAATTTCGCGGTCTGACGGAAGCGTCTAAACTATGCATTATTTTAGCTCCAAGGACGATTTAAGGAAAAACAACGACACAAATGGAATAAAAAGACACGTGTCTTGGGACAATGACAAAACACGAAGAAGTGGACGTCAGAGTGGACAGAAAAGATATTTTTTAGTTTATTTATTCTATTTTATATCACGTGTAAAGGTTTTCGTCATGATCCGTTCTCTGTCTTGGACATTCTCTTCACCGTGGCTGGGACTTAACGAATAAATCGGTCCGCGACAAGGAATAAGAAAGGAAAGAAACCGAAGAAACAGTGAAGGCAACAATCTTGCACAGTCACTGATGTTTTTTTTGTTTTGTTTTTCCCCCCTCTTCCCCAAGATGGAACTAGTAGGCATATCAGATATTTTTTTGTAAAGTCTGTTCAAAATCTTTTGATCTCACCTTAAAATTTTTGTTTTGACATCTTGTTCCTTCGAACACAGCTCGAGTTATTTTTGAGATGTTTAACGCTTTGAGTTAAGCTCCTCTGCACTTCTTTTTTTTTTTTTTTTATATGTCAAAAACAAAAAAAGATAAAGCATGCACGTGTTCCAATCTCATAACGGCGTGCACTTCATGAGAATACAGAGAGTTGAACCGAGCTGTTGGAGATTCACGTGGTGTAGTTTGATCATCTGAGATGAATTCCTGGTCACTCACACAGACTTGCACACACACAACCACACACATACACACGTAGACAGTTGCATTCTTGTGGAAACAATGGCTTCTTCTCCTCTACACTACTTTGTACCCCATACTAAATGTAATCTGTTGTGAGAATAAACGGCATATAAAAAAAAAAAAAAAAATCACATTCTTTCTTTTTGTTGATGTTGATTAACATTGTGTGTATTAACATTTAGGTAAATTCAAGAAAACAAGACAAAGTTTAAACTTCTTTTGTGTTAAACAAAACATACATTTATCATTAATCAGATGCTGGTCTTTAAAGGCTGAACTCGAGATGCCTTCTTGCTAGACGAGTGTGTCCCGTGTTTGTGCATCGTACCACTCTTCACTTTCACTCCGCTGCTGGGTTGCGGTTTTTTAACTTTCCTCCTGCGAGTTTTCTTCTTCTTTTTTTTCTGACTCATATCTTTGAAAGACTGATGCAGATCTGCAGAACTGTCACTCAGGCCAGGGGAAGGCTGGCGTGAGGGCTCTGTAGGTTCTACGCCACATCCTGGGATGTCGGTGTGGAGCTGCTTAGAGACACTGGGCTCAGCTTGAGAAGGAGGTGAAGGAGCTGGTGTTTGTGTTTGAGGAAGCGCCAGTCCGTTCAGGAGACCTTTTGCTGCTGCACGGACCAGTATGTCCTGTATGGTTTCTGCTTCCTAGCGCACACAAAATTTAAGTCATGACTCGGACATGTGTTTGTACTTTAGCCTTTTTTAAACCCCCAGCCCTAATACTTTTTTTTTTTTTTTTTCATATCCAGATTGCTTTCATGTAATATACAGATTTTTTGCAAATCCAGTGTGAACCACATGCAGAAGTTGTTTGAAATCTCCTAAAGATGGGTCTCAGTCTGGACACTCTACCTGCTCAAACTGGATTTCAACCAATGTGTTCAAATTTAAGTCCACATCATTGCGTGGTATGGTACATGGAATAAAAAATGAGCGTGGAGACAATGGAAGAAATTATATATAATTATAATTTTGTAGAAATGTCCACTTTTTGCCGCCAAGTACCGGTAGTCCCCAACTTATGAACATTTGAATTCCGAATTTCCACACTTCCAGTTCAATCATGGAAGCAGCTAACGTGTATTGTACAAAAAATAGACACTGCAGTGCAGCAGATACCAATATTTACAATTATATACAATATTTTCTGTGTGTAGGTGAATGTATAAAATGTCTAAAGTCTGGTATATTGTATGTATGTGTGTGGGTTGGTGCGGGAGAATTGAGTCGGCCTCAGTGGTTTTAATGAATCAGTCTGGAAACATGATGATAGAAAATGGCTGTCCTGGTGGAGAATAATCCTAATTTCGGAAAATTCTCAACAGAGTTCAAAGTCCAATACAGTGGAAAACAGCTCTGAGAGACAAAATGGCATCCAGGATTCCCCTAACGATTTAAAGGTGCATAGACAACACTGTTACATTTGATTAATTTTTCTTAGGCGCAATTACGGTTTTTGAGTAAACAGGACAGATTTAATTTGAATGGATTGGTCTGCTTTACAGTGTATATTTGTGTCAAAGACTTACTTTGTCGGACTTAAGAACAAAGCAGACTTATGAACCTGCTCATGGAACGGAACTTGTTCGTAAGTCAGGGACTACCTAAAAGCAGCACCCTTGAATTTCCCATGTGTCTAGATTAAGATTCAGATTTCTTACATATACCCTATGCGCAGTGAAATTTTTTTTTTTTTTCCCCCACTTATCCCAGTTCAGAGCACAGTGCCCCCTAGAGCAGATAGGTTTAAGGTCTTAGATTCTAGATTCTGTCTTATTTATAACTAAGACGTCTCATATATATATATATATGTATATTAATTTTTTTTATTATTTTTTATTTTTTTATTTTTTTTTATTTATTTTTATTTATTTATTTATTTATTTATTTTTGGCTAGCAGTGCATATATACGCCTGTGCATGCGAGTGGACACTGATTCGGTGAGACAGCAAAATGTATTATTTACATAATGGTAGTGCTGTGCTGCTAGAATTTAGGCCAGCCAGTGCAGATAGGGCTCAGACCGAGTGGTTTATATATATATATTTTTTTTTGGTGCTCTCTTCTCCTTAGTGTCCACATCCATCATTTCTCTTTGACAAACAGATACACACCTCTCGCTTCAGCACGCAGAGAAAGCAGCCCTCGCAGGTGCCGGAGGCCTCCGTCCTTCCTGTAGATACTATCCTGTGAGAGAGAGTGAGAGAATCTGACAATGTTAGTGATGAATGAAGGCATTAAAATACAATACAAAGGGCATCGTGGTGGACGGGTGTATACCTGCGAATATTGTATAGTCTTAATGTAAGGTTTTACACTATCATGAGCTGGGTAATAAAACTCTTCTGAAGTGTTGCCATGGTTACTGACACTTCAATCATTGGACTTAGTGGTGTGTGTCGGAAAGAATTCATTTTCAAGCTCTGTGCGTGTGTACATATAGAAAGACACACAAGTGTGTATGTGTGATATATATACTCAGCAAAAAAAGAAACGCCCCTTTTTCAGGACTGTGTATTTCAACAATAATGTTGTAAAAATCCA
>JAQQZT010000013.1:5135828-5148546 GCA_030068275.1 Clarias platycephalus | reverse complement strand
CACACACACTTCTGTGATTAATGATGGACTAATCAAGTGAGTGAATCCAAAGTGTGTGCGTGTGTGTGTGTGTGTGTACCTAGCTGAGCCCACAGTGGGTTGTATGGGTGACACTTGGCCAGCAGGTCCCCTGTGTGGGAGGTGTGTTTCTGGTAAGCAGCTTTGATTGATGGGTGGTTGCTAGGCATCACCGTGGTAACCCAGGCGAGGTGGTACATGAGGACGGCAGTGAGAAGAGATGATAAAAACCTAGAGGATGGAACACACTCGGTTAAAAATGTACAGTACTACGACTCGGTCTCGTATCGTATCCGAAGATGGAGCTGAAAGCTTGTGCACTAACTGCGTCTTGGCTCCGTGCTCCATCAGCAGACTCATCTCCTTCAGGAAGCGCTGACACAACTGGATTCGCTCTGAACTCTGGGAAATCAAGGTCAGCCAGATGGGTTCTGTGATCCGCGGAGCCATGTACAGGTTCCACACGGTCAGCCTGGACAACGATACAACGGTATGGTCAATGAAGTGATGCATGAAATCAAAGCCCTACACACACACACACACACACACACACACACTATCTCCTCACCTGAACTCCCCCAGCGCCTCCATTACCCGACACAGATACACCTGCACCCGCTGACTCGGCTCTGCTACTCTCCTACACATTATCATCGCCTGAAAAACACACACACACATTTTATTTTCGTCCCACCAAACCCAACCACCCTCTCTGATCATGTATACCCATCATTGTCCTAGAGACATTTTTCCAGACGAGCGCACAGCGCCTCGCGGACACAAAGGACTCCTGTGTCCAACAGCAACTAAAGGTCACCGAGGAGGCCTGGTCTGACCCCGCGGTGTGGCACTCACCCTCTCGATGGCCGTCTTCAGTTTGTTCATGTGAGACTCGAAAAGGGGGAAGTGGGAGAAGAAGAACTCCTGGAAGCTGCTGCTCTCTTCCTCTTTCTCCGGCAGGCTGATGATGATGCTGACTGCGATCTTCTTCCTGCGGCCCAGCCCGGGGTTCGAGTTGCAGCTCTCGTCGGACAGGCTGAACATTTCATCCGTGCTCCTGCCGTAGACACGAACACACACACACACACGCGATGGTGAGGCAGACATCACCATCTGTCATCAGCAACTTTAGTATGGGCTTATCTTGTGCACACACTCACCAGCGAGGGATCAGGCCATGCTGGAGGCTGGTCGCTTGGCTACGCAGCCATCGCCGCTGGTAACTGCTGGCACAGCCGCTGCTGTAGGACGAACCAGGGGAAGGAAGGGGCGTGGCCAGGAGGCTGCTGAGGGACGCTGTACAGTTAAACCAGAGTTAATTCGTCTGAAGTCATAATTATAAAAACTGCACGTTCCTGTGTGTGTGTGTGTGTGTGTGTGTACCTGAACGGGCAATGCCGCTGTCACTGTCTTCGCTGTGTCCACGGCCTGGCATGTCCACAGGGTTACTATGAGCTATAAAGAGAGATGATGATTAAACTCTTAAAAAGCATGAGGTCATAATTTGTTACCTAGATGTTGTTAATGTTGCAAATCTGTGTGTGTGTGTGTGTGTGTGTGTGTGTGTGTGTGTGTGTGTGTGTGTGTGTGTGTGTGTGTGTGTGTGTGTTACCTATGCTGCTGCTGTGATTCGGGCACGTTTGGCTAAATGACTCAAGGCTGTCTTGGAGACTAGAGAAACAAACAAATTAAAATTTATTTTAATAAAAAGTCTTTTCAGCTATAGAGGAATTCAATTCTAATTTGAAATAATCCACAACGTAGGCGTTCAAGTCAAACTGGGACTTCTAGTTGTGCAGAATAACAGAACACAGTTCTGAGAGTTACAAACTCGCTTTATTTCTCTATATAATCCCCTGCTACACTAATGTTTCACTAGTTCTCAGGTACCACCAAAGTGGAAACTTTACTCAGTACACTGGAACCTTGAGCAGACTGCCTGCTTCACGTCTGAAACACTGGCCTCCCAAGAACACCAAACATGTGAAAATGGCTTGGAGTGAGGTCAGGACTGTACGGGGGACGAGGCAAAAACTCCCGGCCGTGTTCCAGTAACGTTCAAGTGGTGTGTGTGAATGATTGTGGGTAAAGCTCACACACAGACAGCTGCATCTTTTCTGCAAGTTGGTGACAAGTTTTCCTTCGATTCTCAAGGATCAGGTGTTCCACTAGATAAATGTTCACTGTACTGTGCTTTTTTTCTTTTTTACACCTTCATTCACAAGAAATTCCAGTCCCGGTTTGAGTTGAACACGTGTAGAAGGTTGGGTAATAGCATAAAGTGCAGAGACGTCCAGGTTTAGTTCCTGGTTTGACCTGAGCACCCCGTGTAGTTTGTACTGCCAGACGTTGGTTAAAGAATAACTAAACAATAACAAATCCCAGTGTTTGTGTGTTTTTTTTAACTTATCATAGTTGCAGTACAAAAATACAACAGTCAATTACATTCTTAAACGGATCCCTTATCCACGTTTCACTTCTTTGAGAACCCTTTACTTTGTAATGGATGTAGTGAAGCCTGAATAACTCCAGAGATGATGGAAGAGACTCACGTGCTGGTGCTGCCCGCGTTACTGCTGCCACAACGCGCCGAGAACACCTTACTGACCATCAGCTGCGGAGGAGAGCTGCGCAACACATGCACACAAACAAAATATGACCAAGATGATTCAATAATTATCAATATGATCAAATGAATTCATGTCCAGGTCATCTAGTACAGTGTACTTAATCAAAACTCAATGCTTACACAAATAAAAATAGGGATTTATAATAGGGTAAATGATAAGGTTTTATGCTTCCCTGTTATCTAATTACACCATATGGAGTAGTAATAATTAATATTCATCTCAACAACATCAAGGAAATGAAATCCTACCATAAATGGTAAACTATAAATAATACATCATTGTTTAAGAAATTGATCATTTATTGTAAAGCTGGTTTTTATTTTAGGAATCTTTGGTTTCACCAAGGACAAAACAAGGTGCTTTATATTAATAAAGATTAAAGCCAAATGTATGGAGAAATGGGACTTTATTTGTAAAAGTACCGGATGTGGTGAATCTTCAGTGTTGATCCCTTGTAGCTCATGGCAACCGAGCCGAACATCATCTCCCCGAGCATATTCACATCGGAGGATGGTCTTGTGTACTGAGTAAATAAACACACATTACACGTCTTCTTAACTCTCAGAATGGATAGAAGTGACTATGAGGATGGTGCTGCTTATCAACAAACCTGATAAGTGGGCGGAGTCTCTTTCTGCTTTGCTTTAGAGCCTATTTGGCAGGAACCGCTTCGGGTGGGCGGGGCTTTCGTCTCCTCGACATTCTGCAGGCACAAACAAGATCAGGACATGTTTCCATCCGCTTGTTAGTTGTATATAATGATACTTTCACTTTTTTTATTTAATAAATGAGCCTTTTCCCCATGGAAAGACGGCCACGGTGAAACACCTTCATACGAAAATCATTTGTGAATTCATGACTAATACAAATGTCAAAAATAAAATGTGCAAGCACTAAGTTAACAGCTAGCCAATTCAATTCAATATAATAATAATAATAAAAAAAAAACTCTAGCCTTTTAAACTTTGGCAAAGTCATAATTATCAGCTAATTGTTTCATTCAGCAGATTTTCCTGCTCGTTCATACAGTTTCTAAAAATGATTCAGGCACCACGTGCTCGGCAAAAAGCTAATGATCACATGACTAGACAAAAACTGCATCTAGAATAACAACATTTCAGACATAATAAACAGAAATTCAATATTTTGATCTATAAATTCTACTTTAGCACTTATTAGGGTTAACTGTATTTCACTAAATAGATAGTGGCTTGGCATGTACGAAGTTCAAAGGTTGCTAGTGTACTGTCCAGTGTAAACCAACAGCACACACACACACACAAGCTTAAGAACTGGACAAACAGAGCCTCATGTGACCGCAAATGATCATAAAAGCACATTCACTTTTAACCCACAAGCCACAGAGAGAGAAAGAGAACAAGAAACAGTGGAAAACATTCAACGACCTCTAAAAGGATCGAAAGAATACACTAGCCCCACTATTTTTTTTCCCCCACCACTTCTTGCTTCGTAATTAAAGTGCAAAACATATAGATGGTGGATATGATCCAAATATTAGCCTCAGTCAAACAAAACTGGAACAACATTATTAGCATTTCCGGTCATGAATTCTCATAGTGTATTCAAAGTTTGTACACAATTTTATCTATCTATCTGCTTTGTCTCAAACAACTATATTTCACGTTTTAAAGTATTACTACAAACAACGAAAAAGTATTTAATAAACACGAATATAATGTGTGACACATGCCGTAGTGGTGATTGTTTAAATGTCCTAAGCTCCAGTCCAGTAGAAGGCGATATTGATTTCAACCACTCAAACTCAAAAGAAGAAGAAACAATAGTCTTGCAAAATCTAATTTTTTGCACAATGCAAATGGCTTGCATTTTTGACAAAAGCTGGAGTTTTAAGTAATTTATTGTTTAGGCTATATTGTATAATCAACTAAAACCAAACTCGATCTATAATTTTATTTACACAATTAGCTTGTCCAAAAATGGCCAAAAAAAACAAACAAACAAACAAACAAACAAACGGTAATATACAGTATAGCCTAATTAATAATTCATTCTAGAAGTAAAATTGCTTTATAATTACAGTTGCACATGGACTGACAACATATTTATATTATAATGCCTAAGTTGTTATAATTACACTATATATTTAGTATTGATCAGGGAATTTAATGCAATAACTACAAATTAATTCTTTTTTTCCTTTACCTTTGTCCTCATGTATATTAACTGCAGTGGTGGAAATTGTTAATAATATTAATATATGCTCATATAAACAATAACATTAATGGGTGCTTAAACCAAAATTTTTAAATCTGTCCTTCAATATAACAAACTCTCTCTCATTCACACACACACAATATACACAAACACTTTGACCCAGTTTGCAGAGAAGTCACACCTGTCATAAGATCCAAGCAAGGGGGCAACAGCAGAACATGTGACTCTTCCTGAAACAGCGCATAAATCACTCACACAGCTACATTACATACCAGTTCAGATGGGTCCAGCTTCCGTATAGCCTTGGAGTCGAAGAGAACTTGGCGACCCCTCCTTTCACAATCCTGATACACAATCAGTCGTATTTGGGCGAGATCAAACTCAGCAGAAGCCCAACTGATGAACAACAAGACAGAGAAAGACAGAGAGAGAGAGAGAGAGAGAGAGAGAGGATGAGCTGTCTTTTAAGGGAAGTTGTGCAATGCATCATGAATAAGAATTAAATGTGCACAGTAATACATAACTCCATGTCGGGATTTCAAATAAAATTCTAATGAATTAAACACGTCAGCAAAAACAAATCCTAACAAACGTGTATACAACTAAACATTAATGCACAGAATCATCATGCAAACAGATGAACATTTCCAAAATGCATTAAAAACACAGCCTCCAGTTTTTAAGAATACACACATCCTCACTCAGGGTTTAAAGCCTGCTCTCTCTCATGCACACATCGTACCTGCTCTCCATTCTGTCCGGTCACCAAACGCCCATTTTGGGCATGAAGACTTGTCTCACTCACACAAACACACCCATACCCACATGAGCTTGCGTTCCCTGCCGTCTGAAAAGAAGCTAGAGCGAGGTTGGCTGGACCGCTCCCTCTTTTCCCACATGTTTCTATTAAATCACACTGCATCAGCAGCAGAAAACACACACACAGAGTTATATTCCAACCCCTCTTCTTTTAGAAAAGGCCATCACTGGCTTCTATGAAGTGTGTGCATGTGTGTGTGTTGTTATTTCTAATCTGAAGTTCACAAAGTGTGTTAGAGACATGCGAGTGCAGCTGCAGAACAATACCCTGCTTCGCATAGGCAGTGTTTATTCCCACACACACACACACACAAGCACAAGGTCTCTTTATCCTCACACATTAAGCAGCGTGTGTGTGTGTGTGTGTATGGCAACACTTGTTTGGACTGGTACTGCCACTACACACTCGGAAGGACTCTCACACACAAGCAGCCACAACACACGCGCACACACAAACAGAAAGCAAAGAACAGACCCTGAACAGACTTTCTCTAAAACCACAAAGAAGTGGTTTTTGCTTCGACATCCTCCTCAGGTCACATGATCAGCAGTCAGTCACATGACCACAATCACAGACACGCACTTGCTCACTCACGGCCTCGAGAGTGTCATCCGAAAGGCATCAGGCTCTTTCCTAAGACGACCACACCCTTATTTCCACTATTGTGTTGAAACCTTGCATATGACTAGCAAGTCACACTCTCTCTCTTATACACACACACACACACACACACACACACACACACACACACACACACACACACACACACACACACAGATAATTACTGTGGCTTATTAATACTAGGCTTACACACAAACCAAACCCTAAGCATAACCTATTAAAAATGGACAATTATTTTGTCCTTTTGGTCTCACACACACACACACACACACCCCCACAGTTCAGAAGTATGTGGACCTACAGCATCTTTGTCATTACCACTCACTGACCCTATAAAAAAAAAAAAAAAAAAAAAAAGTTTAATCCGTCCACTTTTGAGTTCATTCTAGGAGAGCTGAGGTAAAAAAAAAAAAAAAAAAAAAAAAAAAAATTAAGTATTAAAAAAAATCTGTCCTGGTCCATTCATAAATGTATCAAAATAAAATATTCTGGTACTTTATCAATCCAAATACATTTTGTAAATGTTATGTCAATCACTTTAGGGAGCGTACGCCTCTGCTAGTCCTCTGGTGTATGCTAACTAATGCTAACATGAAGAAATCTAACTGATGTTCAAATCATAAACGACTCATTAAATTATATTGTCAATTTGGTTTCTGATGGATCACCGCATCAAAAAAAAAAAAAAATTCTCTGAGGTGTTGGAAAGACATTTCGAAAATACATCCAGCTTGCTAGCTAGTAAAAAAGGTGATTTAGAAAGACAAGATTTTTAACACATTAATTAACAATGACAAAATCTCTTGAAATTTTAAAGCTAGTAATAAGTAATTTTGAATAAGCAATTAGCTTAGCTGCTATGGCAGGCGATTCTGTGGCACTTGAAGAGCATTTTTAGCCTTCAAGCTAAAAGCTCCTGCTCTACAATATACCATATGATGTTAATAAACCAATTAGCTACCACAATAAGTGTTCTTTTTTTTTGTGCTTTGAAAATACAAACATACAGAACACAAGGGCTATTATTAAACTAACCTAACAAATTTTTCCATTAATACCATGTCCAGAAAGGCTATATTCACCTCATGTCACAGCGATTTGTTGAAGCTAACAATTTCTATAAAAACAAAACAAAAAACAAAACAAAAAAAAGTCCACATCCATAATAGTCCAGGAAAATAGTCAAAATAAAATAGCAAAAATATCCCAGGAGTGAACCGGTAACACGTATGTGAATGCACACAATATAATTCGTACAATCCTGTGTGTGTGTTGTGATCCGAGTGAATACAGTCTAGCTTGAACTAGTGCTGGGGGAGTTTTCCCTTAATTTGGTTAATTCAAATTAAAGGAACGACGCAAGAAAATCACTGAGGGCTTGTTTGTGTGTTCAAATATTACTTCAGAGACATGGAAGTTGGGTAGCTTTGAAAAGTTGAAGAACAAGCTTATTTAGAAATATAATTGTCATTTCCAACTTCGGGTCCATTCGACAGACAATGTGGGAAACTGGAAATCTGGGTTTTGTTAGCAACATGCTAAGACGCTGTATATTTATTTTGATTCTCCGAACAACGAACTATATAGTTAATGTTTTAGATTTAACAAACAAGTCTGTATATTGATTAATCTAAAGTTAATACATCGGAATCTTTATTAATTTTCTCCTTAAGAATTAAAAATTAGCATTAGCACATGAAGCCTTTTATGGCATATGAATGGCTAAGCAGCGTCTATGCCCAGGAACCGTGCAAAAACTTGTTTGCCGCAGTGGAAAGCTAAAGGAAGCGAGTTTACTGTTTTTTTTCATTTTGTCCAAAATTTAGTGAAGACATACCAGCATGAATCCCAAGAAAGTTAGCAAGGACGGTAGCAAGAAGAAAATGGAGCTACTTTCAGCAGAAATTAAGAAAAAAAAAAAAAAGTTGTTAAAAAAAAAGTTGTCTGTGCCAGGAGAAATCATAAATTGGGGTTAAGTGAGGTTTAATATCAATTTTTTACTTAATTTACACACATTTTGCAAATGCTTTGCGTGTTTTTATATGGAAATTTGTATTATTGGTATTATTTTTGGTTGGCTGGAAAAGATTATCTGCACTTACATTCCTTCTTATGGGAAAATCCTTATGATAATACAAACTTTCACCTTAAGAACGAGTTGAATTTGTATGCCAAGGTTCCACTGTACTTGCATACACCCACCTCCATTAACACCCCCATCTGTTGAACTGAATAACATTTAATTATCAATTATACGCCAGTAAACTGGTGACGGGATTATGGTCTGGCCATCCAATCGACGGTTGCGGGGACCAAAGGCCCAATCCCACAGAAACACCAATGTTACACAAAATCGGCCATGACAGATTGGTATCAGAATACGCAGCATAGGTGGCTTCGCAGGCAAAGAGTTCGAGGTTTTTGACCCGGCCTCCAAATTCCCCTAGGTAACGTGATATATTGTTGTATTGGGTCGTCCCTGGTGATTCCCATCCCTACTACCTACTTTGTTCTAAAGACATTCCCATGTACAAGAACTTCAATTAAAGATTGTTATAAGCTTGTTATTTTGTGGACATTTAAATAGATGGATAGAAAAGTAGTAGTGCTGTTAATGAACCAGTAATAAATAATCAATATTGTATATAATATTGTGAGCAAATCATTATGGTATGAAAGAAATAAAGCTCTTTGTTGTTGAATGAATATTTACATCCAGTCATGTTTACGCACTACAGACTAGCACTAAAACCAGTGTCTTGGATTGTTGTCAGAATTTTCACACAACTTGATAAAAGCAAACTTGTAAAACAGATAATATGCAATCGATTTATTATTAATGTACAGGAGCTAAACAGTTCAGGATTCCAAAGGAGAGAAAAATCACACAATATACCTGGGCATATTTTACAGCATATCTACCTCCATAAATCACAGACAATCAAACTACCACCACACACACACACACACACAAAATACCTGTCGCGTAAATTGTCCGTATTTGACCACCACACTGAACTGTGTTTCTTCAGACTTTTAATCTTCATCTTGCAGTAGAACTGGGCTACATAAGTCACCTACACTCACACATAATTCACCCTATGTTTCCTTTAACTTCATCCAAACTTACACCAGTAAGAGAAAGACAGACAGACATATACACACACACAGACACACACACGCATACAAACACAGGGTGAGTCAGAAGGGTTGTTTCAGCAGTAAGGAAGTGCTTTCTTATCTGATGACAGATTGGACAGAAGTCAAACATCACATGACTGGCTCTCTTTCATTCTGTCACATGCATGCACACACACACACAGAGACAGACACACACACACACACATATGCACGAACACAGGGCATGTGATCCAACTGTCATAGGACATTCTCTGCAACCAGAGTTGCACACCTCAGCACAAGCAACACACTGCATCAAACAAAAGGCAGCGTGCATTTTAAGTGCTCTGAATGGTGGGAAAGTGTCGATTCATTTTCTACAACTGTAAATCAAATCACAGGTATATTCACTGACATGCATGTTTTAATACACCGCAGTAAGTTGTTCAGGGAAAAATCAGCTACACCTATTTTTTTTTTAAATAATTGTTTATTCAGAAATAAGTGACTCTTTTAAAATCTATTTAAAAAAATGAATAATACTTAATTCATCACAATATCATAATTTCAAAATATTATTTCCACTCACATACTGTGTTTATTCACATTCGATTGTTTATAATGCTTCCCAAACCAGGAAGTTCATAGTTCTTGATCTTAAGCGATGTTTCCAATCTCATGACCAATAATCATTAATACAATACACCACATGGCAAAAACAAAAGCCTAAAAAAATTAATAAATTTCCCACTACAATCACCAGTCACCTGCCGATACAATATTATCACGATAGCTAATTTCAATTGAATCGGCACCTGGCACCAGCTCACTTAAAAACCAAGAGCAGTATTGAAACAATACAAGTTAACTTTAAATACAAGAGTTTAACATTTAATTTAAAATCAAACAAAAAAAAGCTAAATTTTTACTGAGCAGCATGTATCTCTGTCTTGGCCATAATTACTATTTCTAAACAAACTTAGCAAATAATTCACAAATCCTATCACACAGGCTAAAAATGTGTAAATAGCTCAGAGTGTACCACCTATAGAATTGTAAAGAAATGGTGATGTCTGGTGCCATTAATATGCCTCACCTTACCGCGGGTGAGCACGCAGAGGCATGTGGGTTCTAATGCATGCAGTTTTCAATTTCAAAAGCGTGTGTAATAAGTGGGTTTGAGTAATTTTTCTCAGAGTTTGGGGAGGAAGGCAGATCGAAGGCTTTTAATGTGTGCAATATTTATTTGATGTCATGCCATAAAAATGTGCACCACTCAGAAGCTTCTGCGTTTATAATTTTGGTCACAAAAATTAAAAGCACTTCTGCGTTTATAATTTTGGTCTCAGACCGATTGACTCGTTCATCTCTATTAAGAGAGTAAAAAAAGTAAAAAATAAAATAAAAATTATCGATTTTGGAAACACAAAAGAATTAAAAACTAAATCGATTTCCCCCCTCATCTTTAATGACTACAATGTATATGTGAAGTTACTAATTGCACCTTCAGTTTGATTTCAACATATTGTAGTACATTTTGGGAATGTTACTAATTGTGCGGTTAATTCCGACTACTTTTAGTACAAAGGTTTTCAGAATACTAGTCACTGATTATAAGAGGAAAAATAGCAAATATTAAATACTTATGACTTTTTGAATATATTTAGATTTTTTGTAGAATATTTTGTAATATAATAAATGTTTTTACTTTGACTTTTTCTCTGATTCACACTACATCACAAATCTGGTCTTATTTTAGGTATCTACATATGACAAAGTGGATTATTATTTTAATGGAATATGTGCAGTAGCATCACTGACTCAGGTGTTTACAATGACTGACACATGGACACACACCAGTTAGGATTTTAACCTGAACAATATTTTAACATTTTATTCAGTTTTTTCATGATTTATATACAGTATTAAAAGGCTGTGCAGAAAACACCCATGCGAAAAAGTGAAGTGGAGAATTAAAACCGAGTCATATGACTGACTCCACTCCTTTAGTTCCCGCAAGTTCTCTGCGCATGCGCAAACCACATCGTAGCCTACAGCGCCGCCATGTCCTTGATGCGCATGCGCGGTTTTTTAAATTTAATAACGTTGTGTGTAGAGGGACAACACCTAGCGAGGATCTCTCACACGTTTTTACGCCATTCGTGTTAATTCGACTGACTATGCCGGTTATTGGCTGTAGCGTGAATGTAAACACTATTACCGGAAGTAAGCACGTGATGTGCGAATGTAACATGATGCTGAGTTAAAGATGCACGAGCGCATCGCTGGGAGAACAGCGTGCGCAAATTGCTTTATTGTATCCAAAGCGTGATAAGCATGTACACTCGTGCATTACAATAACGTATAACACGGACGGCAGTGATTATATTCACGCACTGACTGTAAATACATGAACTAGACGGCGCGTGCTGGTTGCTCAGAAGCCGAGCTGCACGATTTTCTCTCCTCCGTATCTTCGCACCGTTCGCTTACCGATTCTCCGCGTCTCCCACGCACCCTCTCGGGCCCCCGATGGCGGCGGCGGCGGCTGCAGCTTTCTTGCTGAACAGTTTCTGCAGGAGCATCGGGGCCATGCTGGATGTGGCTGGCGCGCGCGCCGTTTACCTCGAGTTTAAGCCCCGCGCACGTACGCTACCGGAAACCAGGAGGCTCCTCCATGACGTCGCGCGGACCTCTGGGTTCTATCAGTTACGGAGACGCCGTTTTAAAATGACGTCTCAGTGGCGGCACGTGCATAAGCAGGAATCCCCGGGAATCGTCACAGTTCGAGAATGGGGGGAAACGGTCTGTTCGAGCAGCCGCTAGTCACGTGACTGATGCCTGTTCAACGCTCGTGCGTTTTAGCGCCCTCACGCGGCCCTTCTGGAGGGAATTCCACACAGACGGATAGACTGAAGGAGCAAGGTTGCCAAATTGCAACAAATCCACCGCTTAAGAAAACATGAACACAGCATCTATATCGCTTTATCCCGTATACTGTATACGCAGGGGGACTGGAACCTATCCCATGTTGTTTTTGGACTGTGGGAGAAAACTGAAGTACCCAGAGGAAACTGACCAAGCCCTGGAAGAATTTTCAAACTCCATGCACACAGACCCGAGGTGGGAATTAAACCTGGACCTTGCATGGCATGAGTGCTAACCACAATGCCAGCATGCCACTACGATCCCTTTTTCACCAAAGTGTACCAGGTACAGCTAGTGCCGGTTCAGAGCCTGTTCGAAAGCGAACCTTTCCTACCAATTCGGTTCCGGTGCTAGTTCGGACTTGGTGCCCCCCCCGTTGGGGGGG
>JAQQZT010000013.1:5113276-5129196 GCA_030068275.1 Clarias platycephalus | reverse complement strand
AAGAGAGAGACCAGTTACTGAGGGAGAGAGATGGACACCTGGGGACATTTAGTGCGTCGTGTAAGTAAATGAATTTAGTGTTAAATTTTCTGCTCAACAATAAACTATTATCAGTTATAGAGAAGTACAAGCTGTAGTGCTGCAGAAATGCCATGTGCTCTTCATATTTAAACTGAGAAACAAAAAGAGAAAATAAATGCTGTGCTCAGAACACAAAATGTTTAAACTAGTTATTTATCTAATGCTTTACTGAGCGACTTCTCTGTATTTACATTATTTTTGTGATCGTCAAATGTTTCTTTCATTAATCACCTTTTAAACCCACAAATTATCTTTAATAGCATCATTTCTCCTAGTTTGTGTTTGTTTCATTATGTGCAGTGGGAGAACAGGTGCATCTGAATAATCCATTCATCATCACTTTAGCTCTCTGTACATTTTATTATTTATTTCTTTAGATAAATGGACGTGTTTTAGCTCCAGTGTTTACTTCATGTCTACTGAGAAGAAGAACTGGACTGAGAGCAGACAGGACTGCAGGGACAAAGGAGCAGACCTGCTGATCATAAACAGCAAAGAGGAACAGGTGTGTGTGTGTGTGTGTGTTACACACACTTTATTGTGACAATTTAGGAGAATGGACTATTTTTATTTTTTATATATACACACATACATACACTCATTCATACGTCTCGTCTTCTCTTCTCCTGGGTTTTTAACTTTACGCAAGACGCCAAATAGCGTTCCACATGCTCTCCTCACACACAGCGCATCCACAGAGAGAGAGAGACTAAAACATTATCATTGTGTTGTCATTTACAGGAGTTCATCAGTAAACAGCTGGACGGCTCTGAGTATTGGATTGGTCTGAGTGACAGAGGGACAGAGGGACAGTGGAAATGGGTGGACGATAAACCACTGACCACTGCGTAAGAAACTCTTTTTGTGTCTTTTTTAAGTTGCAGTACAATTCATAACATTAAAACTGTTCTCCTGCTTGGGAAAACTACTATTATAAATAATTATTATTATATTTATATTTTGATATTGTGGAAATGTACATTACAGTAAACAGAGACTGAGAGGATTCATTTAAATGTGTATAATGGAATTAAACTGAACACTGATCTGATTCAGATTTTCTGTGTTTCAGGTCCTGGACCAAACAGAGTTAAGTTTTGGTCTTGTTTTTCTGGGAAGGTCTTCATGAGAGCCAGTTTCATCACGATGCTTGATGAGTTTTACAAATGCAGTTGACACAATACTGTTCTTGCAAGAACTATTCCAGAAAGACTCATGTCTTAAAATAACAACTGTTGCTGTTAGATAATTACCTTATTTCCATATGTGTTATTTCATAAGTCAAAATCTCCAGTATTGTTGTAGAATGTCGAAAATAAATGACTAAACAACAAAGTATGTATTTGTATGTGAGACAAAATCCCCTGTTGAAGCCTGTGTGTGATGAGAAACTGATTTGACGCGCTCTGTTGTTTTGCTTTTTATGGACGGCTTGTCACTGTCTTCTGTTACTTTATGTAAAGCATATGCATAGCACACCACACAGTAGCTGGACAGTGTACCAATGTCAGTAAAAAAAAAAATCCCCCTCAGCCCAAATGTTAAACTCTATCTATGGTGTTTTTCTAAAACATGGAGGTGATGATGGTGGATATCTGTGAAAATCAAACAATTGAGTTTAATTTATTTAAAAGTGGAGTGTTGGCATTCAGCAGATGTTCTTCTGCAGAGTGAATTACAGAAGTGCTTCGGAGTTTCTATTAAAAACACATCCTCACTAAATCCTCAAGATTTAGTGAAGACATAGCACCATGGGTTCCAAGAATGTTTTAATTACAGACACTGCAGTGCACAAAATACCACTGATTACAACTATATACAAAATAGTTTGGTGTGTATTTGAATGGATGTATACTCTATCCTGTGTGTGTGTGTGTGTGTGTGTGTGTGTGTGTGTGTGTGTGTGTGTGTGTGTGTGTGTATTGCGGCCGCACTGGCTTTTTGAGTCAACCTGGGAGCATGATGATGAAAAAACGCTGTCCTATGATACTGTCCCAATGATAAGTGTCTCAATTTTGATGTATCTGCAAAAAGACAAAAGGATTCACAGTCGTATGCAACGCTGGGTAAAAAATGTCGACAAGTCATACGCGTGTAAACAACAATGGAGTGTTGGCCTCCTGGTGTATTTGTGGTTTCCCTTTAAACATGGTCAGCTGACATCCGTGTGTCTCTAGAATTACCCTCGTGATTTGGAGAGAAAGTTCCGTGAAGGTAAAATGCAAAACCAAAACACAAATGATGGGACAATACATTATATGCGAACAGATGATAAAGTATATAATTCCATATAAAATAATCGTTAGCTTTATAAAAACCCATTATGTGTCTGCGTAACACGATATCAAGGACATTATCAAGAAGAAAACGGATCCACTTTCAGTTTCATTTTTTAAAGCAGCTGAGGACTCATAAATTATGGTTAAGTGAGGTTTAATGTCTATTTATTTCAGATTTTATTTCATTTACAGGCCTTTTCTAAATGTTTTGATTGTTTTTATAAGCAAAAATATAATTATAGATTATTTCATCTTAACAACATGCTGCCAGAATGAAATAAATTCATATGCTAAGGTGCCACTCTACTGTATATGCAGTGTGAGAACACACCAAAAGGTCCATCTGAATAATTGATCCATCACTTTAGCTCTCTGTAAATTTTATATATTAATTTCTTTTGATAAATGGACATATTTTAGCTACAATGTTTATTTTTACTGAGAATAAGAGCTGGACTGAGAGATACAGAGGGAGAGTGGAAATGGATGGACAGTACATCACTGACCACTGCGTAAGAAACTGAGATTCTTTCTGCGAAGTTAGGGTTTTTTAAAAGGTGCTTTAAAATTGGGAACATAGTAAAACTGTTCTTCTGCTTGGAAAACTGCAAAGATAATTCCTTATTATATTTATATTTATGCCATGCCCCAATGTATATTTCGGTAAACATCAGTCCCATTGTGTGGAGTGTGTGGAGTCTGACTCTGATTCTCTGGGCTTCAGGTCGTTGTAACAGGGTGCTGTGTGGGGGCTTTTAGAAAGGTATATAGGCAGAGCTGATCATGTGGGAAAAGTCTTTTAATAAAGGAAACCAAACGTTAACATATCCAAAACAGGGGCGAACATGACAAGAGCCAAACTAAACACAGAGCTATAGAACTAAAGAGGAAATTTATCCAACTTGAACAAAACATAACCTAGAGCTAACCGTAGCAAAGAGCTAACCGTAGCGAAGAGCTAACCATAGCAAAGAGCCAAACAGAGCTAGGCTAGACATTGACTGAATGAAAACAGAACAGGAGTTAAACAAAACAGGATCAAGAACAGAACAAACCAGGAACTAAGGAAAAAGGCATATGACACCAAGAACTAGGAGCTTTCATGGAAATGGCATGACACCAACAACTGTGAACATCAGCACCCACTTAACTGAACAGATGCCAGACAAAGAGCAACTGAACAAAAGACTATTTATAACTAACATAATTAGCTAACCTCGGTTCAGGTGTGCTCCCATCACCTGACCGAGGTGCATTCTGGGAAATGAAGTTCAAGGGAAAACAAAGGAAACACAAAAGAACACACAATGGAGTCCGGGAGCATGGCGCCCTCCGGTGCTTGACCGTGACAGTCGTAGACTCGGGTGCACCCAAATGATGAAGGTGGAGATGAGGACTGTGCTGAAATTTAAAACGTGTATGTCTGAAATGACGAATAAATGCCCTGATACATGACACTGGATCTATGAGAAGCATTTTTCTCAGTGACTTTTAATTATTTTTTAATGATAAATGTTCCTACACAAATTGAGCCAAATAGACACAGTAGAGTATTTTCATGGCAAGTGTATCTCAGTATATGTTGTTGTTTTGTCAGAGTGAACTCAGTAATCAGTCAGTGAAACAATGTGCACAGAGACTGTTGATGTCTTTTCCTGTATCTCATTACAGCGGTGTAGATCTGTGATGATGAAAGCAGTATCATTGAGATGGTTGTATTTAAGAGTCCATCCCAGTGTCTCTGACTCTTAAATCAGCAGAAGCCTGAGCTCAAGCAAGGATGATGAAAGATTGAGATGGATTATATTGGTTTTGCTCCTAGGTCGAGGGATGATGTGAAATACCTATAAAAGGTTTCATTCCTGGTTTGCAGCTTCTTTTGTGATCAAACCGTAAAAATAAATTTTGTTTTTCTTTTAAGTATTTTATTATAATTATCATTGTGTGATCCTGTGATGGGCGTAATGGTTCTCTTGCTTCCTTCTACCATCAGCCCAGCTTGTCGCTGCTGCTGCTCATCCGTGGGAGGCGACACTTCACTCTATCTCACTCTCACACCCTCTCACAGGCCCCTTCACTTTACACTAAGAGAAAATAAACCATCACCTGGTTAAGCATTGCACCTGCCGTCTCTGTGCCTGTCTGTGCCGCGCTAGAAAAAAAAAGCTTTACACACATAATTGTGAAGGACCAGACAAATATTACTACTGCGCTCCACAAATCTGGCTTTTATGGAAGAGTGGTGAGAAGAAAGCCATTGTTGAAAGAAGGCCATAAGAATTTCTCTTTGCAGTTTGCGACAAGCCATGTGGAACTGCAAACAGGATTTCTTATGGCTTTCTTTCAACTAATAGATGTGCTGTGAACAGATTCTTTCACCTTCTCTCACTGTTTAAACAGTTAGATTCTTTGTTAATGTTACCTTGTTGCTTTGCTACAGTTGCTGTTAGTGTTAGCATTAGTCTTAGCCCTAGCCATAGTCTTAGCTTTCATATTCCTGTTTGTATTTAGCACGTGTGTTTGTTTTCTTTATGATATCCCCATGCCGCTTAAATAAACTATGATCTGCATTTGCATCCTGCCACCTATTTATGGCAGTAAAGACTCACATTTATAAAACATTTGTAAAACATCATTTCCTGTTATCACTTAACTTTATTGCTGCTTTAAATAAACACCTCTGCATCGTTTGTGTGTTATTTGTGGTTGTTGGTGTGAACGGTTTTTGTGAACAAGAACAGGGTAAATTCACCAATTCAGAGTGTGTGTGCTGTTTTTATTCATCCAGTCAGGGTCTAAAGAGAGAAATGCAACAGTGAACTATTATCAGGAAGTACACAAGTACAAGCTATAGCGCTGCAGAAATGTCATGTGCTCTTCATATTTGGAACAAAAAGGGAAACTATTATCTATTGACTTTCTTATTGTTGTCTCTGTGTTGTGTGTTTTTGTGGTTACATTCAATTATAATTTTTTCTTAATTCTTTACCAGTAAATTAATTATCTTTATCGTACAATAGGCTGTTGCATTTTTTTTTTTTTTTTTTAAACTTTTTGAATCATCCATGTATTGCACTTGTGGACTTGTGCACTCAGACTCTGTCTGCGGGTTTTCCACTTACTAATCAGTTCTGTGGTGGACGTCTCCTCTCCTTCTCCTCGGTTTGGCTGTAGTGATTTCTTTAGGTGTCGGTTTGCAGATTTGTGGCTGGTGTACCTTTTCATAGCAGATGTCAAGGGTGTGTTAGGGGTGGGGTCACTGTCAGCACTGAATACAGTTTTTCACTCCTGGTATTTACAGTGGTATCAGTGTTCATATCACCCTATGGTGCCAGTGTGTTCGGAACTGACCTTTATGAGCTGTGACAGCATTAGCTCAAAGTAGTCAATATCAATTCTAAATAATTTTTCTCAGCATTATTTGAAGTTAATATTGACTACCATAATAATTAAAATGAGTAACTAGTTTACTAGTGCAGGCTAATGCTGCTACTGATCTATTCCATCTTACCTGTTCAGTCTGATTGCCATCTTTTTCACTCGGCTCAGGTAAAGAAGGGGAGAGGTGTTCGTCATCATCAGCAGGCACTGGTTCATCATCACTGACACTTGCAGCTTACACTGATGAGTGGTATATCTTATTGAGCCGATGTATTATGCTGTATAATATATTTGCATACTGACTGGGCTGGCCCACATTGGCACAGTGGGCCACCGAGAAAACTCCCAGTGCTCCAGATGGCCAGTCGAGAGAGATTTCATTGTGTTGTCATTTACAGGAGTTCATCAGTAAACAGCTGAACAGCTCTGTGTTTTGGATTGGTCTGAGTGACGGAGATAAGAGAGAGAGTGGAAATGGATGGACGGTACACCACTGACCACTGCGTAAGAAACTGAGATTCTTTCTGTGTCTCTTTTTTTAGGAACAGAAATAAATCAACAACAACAAAACTGTTACTCTGTTTGGAAAACTACTAAAATATTCATTATTACGTTTATATTTTGATATTGTGGAAATATCCGTCTCAGTAAACAGAAGCTTAAAACAGAGATGATTCAATTAAATGTGTGGAACTGAATTAAATTGAATGCTGATGTGAGTCTGATTCTGATTTCCTGTGTTTCAGGTCTTGGTCTGGAACTGCATAATAAAGGTGGAGAAGAAAATTGTGTTGAGATTTATCATTCTTCAAATACGTATGTCTGGAATGACAATGAATGCTCTAAGATACAACACTGGATCTGTGAGAAACGTCTTTCTCCATATCATTAATTACTTTGTTTAGGTGCAAATTTACACAAATACAGTATACAGTATACATATACAGTACATCAGGGCCGTGCACAGACCTTTTGAGAGGCATGTGCTGAAACAAAAAAAAGGGCACCCCCCCAACCCCTCCATGAACCCCTCCACCACCAACAAAACAACACACAACAATATTCTTATATTATATTCAATTAGTATTAATAACTTTTATACAGATAAAATATACATATAGAGGGTATCTTTAAAACTAATTACAACAACACTCTTCTGTGAGCCATGTGTTTGAAGATGTTTATGACCTCACTGTGAGCCACTGGGATGTCCGTCTCAATGGCTATAAGGAGAAAGTCGGAGAGTCTCTCCTCTGAGCAGAGAGACTTCGGAGTTAGTTCTTAATTAACCTCATATTTGAAAAGGATCTCTCCGTTGCAATTGATACGGGGGTGGCATACACTCTAAGCATTTCCACTAGTGGAGGGAAAACGTGCTGGCCACTGGTTTCTTTTAGAGTTGATAGCTCTATAAAAGTTACACAGTGTTTGTTTTGCTTGGACAGCCTCTGTGTTTGGTGTGCCCACCCAGTTGTCATGAACTGTCAGGCTTTGGAATGACTGCAGTATTTTTCCTGTGGGCATCGCCATCGTGGCATCTACTTTAAATCTATAGTAAACCATGTTTCTCTATGTTTATACATGTGAAGACGAGCGGGGAGTATACAATACTAGATAAAAAAAAAAAATCTAGCCAGCAAACAAATGCATAATATCATAGCATCGTAAACTTTAACCTACCATACTGTGTGACCATAGGCTATATAATATGATGAAATGTTAATAAATTACATCATGTAATTTACATGCATCAGCACATTCAGCAGATAGCCATAAAATCTAAATAGAAATTTCTTATAATATATTTTACTGACAAGGATCACTCGGTTGCTTTGTGTCAAAGTCAAATGCAGTTACACCGCGGGTTTTTGACCAGCGAATGTGTGCAATTTGTCCATAATTAAAACGACGACATCACATTACGTCAACATCACACCGGTGTGGTGATGCATTATACAGTATGAACCTTTATAGACATACTAGTGTTTATTTCATAAAGACAACGTTGCACTTATTCAAACAACAAGATATTTTACCGTTACAAGACGAAGACGTTCATCTGCTTCTGCTCTATGACTCACGGCGTTCACGGCGCTTGTTACACGCTCAGGGGGTGGAGTTGTGAAATTTGACAGACAGTTTGAGCGGTTCTAAGAGATGCGCTTTTTAATGCCTTTAATTGGTTAAATATTTGTTAAAAGGACAAACAGACGTAAAGGGTTACCAATAGCATTGATTTATTAAAAAAACAAAAAAAGGCACTTCCAAGTGTAATTACAAAAAGGGCAGGTCTACCAGCTCATTGTGTTGTCATTTACAGAAGTTCATCAGTAAACAGCTGAACAGCTCTGTGTATTGGATTGGTCTGACTGAGAGAAATACAGAGACAGAGTGGAAATGGGTGGGCGGTAAACCACTGAGTAAGAAACTGAAGTTCTTTCTGTGTCTTTTTCATGATGCAGTACATTTAATAACTTTCAAACCGTTCTCCTTGGAGAACTGCAAAAATATTCCCTATTATATTACTTTTATATTTATATGTAAACATAATTTTTTAATATGATTTTGTGGAAATGTACATTTCAGTGAAGAGAGGCTGTGTGTAAATGTTTGTAACTGAATTAAACTAAACACTGATTCTGATTCTCTGGGTTTCATGTCCTGGGCTCGGGTGGATCTGGATGATAAAAATGAAGATGAGGACTGAGCTGAGATTAATCATTATTCAAATGCGTATATTTGTAATGACAAGAAATGCTCTGATACACAACACTGGATCTGTGCAAAACGTCTTTCTCCGTGTCACTGATTACTTTGTAATGAAAGTGTTTACATGCAAATTGAGCCAAATATATACATATACAGTACATGTTGTTTTCTTAGAGTGAACAAACTGCATAGAGACTGTTCATGTCTGCTCCAGCAAAAAAGATTAACGGTTTATATTTAAAATTTTTATATCATAATGAAAAAAAAAAACGCTTTAAAAATAAAAATGGGTGCCAAAAATGGGTGCAGTGGTAAAGTTCTCGTCCTCTCATCCGGAAATTGCGAGTTCAGTTCCGGGTGATGCTGTAACTTTGCAGCTGGAGGTCTAGAGAGAGCTGAATGGCCGAGCTCTCTCAGAGGGGAGGGATGAGATGTACTTAGTGCTCACACATTAATCACGGATTTACAGCCAATCAGGGGCGTCTGTGAGCTCATGCAAGTGGAAGGGGCGGATAGCGCTTTCCTCCGAGTGTGTTACGCCGCCCCCAACTGTGCGTGAGCGAGCACCTTCGGCCTTAGTCTTCGGCCCACCCGACTGAGTGGTAGTAGTAGCCTTAATGTGGAGCCCCCTAGTGACGGGGAGGAATTGTAACTAAATTAGGGAGAAAATCTGGGGGGGAAAAAAAAATCTATATAGAATATTTGTGGCAGTGCAGTTATTTCTCTGTAAAGAAGACAGCAGTGTTTTTCATAGGTGTAGTTTCCGGGGAGACAGGAGGGACATTGCCCCCCAGTGGCTGGAATATGTCACTACACAGAGTCAACACTATAAGTTACATATAAGTGACTCTGTACTGTATATTTATAGTTTTCAGTTCACATGGATGATGAAAGACTAACAGTATTGTAATATAAACCAACTGATTTTTTACTTGTAACAGACTTACAATCATGTGATAAGAGCAAAACGATTATTAAATAGATGTCCTGCATGCTTTGCATGTCCGTGTGTGAGTATGTACAAGTGTGTGTGTGTGTGTGTGTGTGTGCGCTGTCATTTCATATTTTAGTGAGACATTTATAGATTAGAGATGTTTCAGTGTTCTTCTGAGCAAGTCTTTGTGTCCACCTTTTGGGTGAATACTGTATGTAAATTACAATGTTAAGCAGGTGAAAAGTCTAATAGCTTTGTGTAATGATGTTATGAGGAACAAAAATATGATCAATCAGTGCCATGTCTACATCATTATAACACAGCTATGTGACATTGATTATATATAATAACTCCTAGACTTTAACAATCACACCAGGGATATGAGTGAGTTATGCAGTTCAGATATCTTCACACTTTGACCACTGATGCTCCTCCTCTGGTGTGTAACTTCCTCTGACCCTCGTTACTGCCATCATCACACAGAGTACAGAGACTCAGCCTGTCAGTCACGTCCACACGGAGACGCGGTCAATTCATGTTGTAGTGAGTTTTTATAGGTTAAGATGTTTCAGTGTTCTTCTGAGCAGGATGAGATGGTTGTAGTTCTCTATAAGATTGCAGATGATGTTGAAGGTCACGACCCCGACATTGAGAAGGAAGACACTGATGCAGAGAGACGACCAGAAACACAACACACAGGTACAAAATGTTTAAGTTTTTAAGTTTGCATGGCTAAAAGTGTTCCTAAATACAGAGATGCAGTAATTCAGGCTTGTATACAGTACATTACAGTGAGAGGAGATGATGGGGGATATCTGTGAGAATTAAAAAATTAAGCTTAATTTATTTAAAAGTTAACATTTTTTACAGAGTAAATTACAGAAGTGCTTTTGAGTCTCTATCAAAAACACATCCTCACTAAATCCTCAAGAAAGTTTCAATTAATCATTAATTAATTAAATGAGATTACACTGGTGTTGATAAAACCCAAGAACACAAAAGGCACACAAACAACACTCAATATACCTAACCCAAATGTGTATTATACAAAACACTGCAGTGCACAATATATCACTGATTACAACTATATACAAAATATTTTGGTGTGTATCTCAATGAATATATACTCTATCCTGTGCGTGTGTGTGTGTATGTGTGTGTGTGTGTACTGTATGTGTGTGCGTATGTGTGTGTGCGTATGTGTGTGCGTGTGTGTGTGCGTATGTGTGTGCGTGTGTGTGTGTGTGTGTGTGTGTGTGTGTAATGCAGCCGCACTGGCTTTTTGAGTCAATCTGAGCACGATGATAAAAAATGCTGTCCTATGATACTATCCCAATGGTACTGTAATGGTACTGTAAGTGATCCAATTTTGATGTATCTGCAAAAAGACAGAAGGATTCACAGTTTTACAGTATGCAATGCCGGAAAACACTGGCGACAAGTCATTTGCGTATAGACAACAATGGAACGTTGGTCTCCTGGTGTATTCACATACATTCATATGCTGAGAAGCCACTGTACAGTATATGCAGTGTGAGAACACACCAAAAGGTCCATCTGAATAATCGATCCATCACTTTAATGCTCTGTAAATTTTATATATAATTGTTTTCGGGAAAAATGGACATACTGTATTTTAGCTACAGTGTTCATTTTTACTGACACTATGGGCTGGACTGAGAGATAGAGAGGGAGAGTACACAGGGAAATGGGACAGTATACCACTGATAACTGCATACAAAATTCTTTCTTTGAAGTTAGGGTTTTTTAAAGAATTAATTAATAAACGATTCTTCTTCTTCTTATTATTTTTTTTAGAATTAGGTCCCAATGTATATCTCAGTAAACAAGCTGAGAGGATTCAATTAAATGTTTGGAGTTAAAGAAAATGGAACACTGATCTGAGTCTGAGTCTGATTCTCTGGGCTTCAGGCCCTAGACTTAATGCACCTGAATGATGAAGTTGGACATGAGGACTATGCTAAGATTTTAAATGCACATGTCTGGAATGACAATAAATGCCCTGATAAATGACATTGGATCAGTGAGAAAAATTTTTCACAGTGACATTAATTATTTTTAATGATAAATGCTCATACATAAAATTTGAGCCAATAGATACAGTATTGAATACAGTACTTTCATAGCAAGTGTACCTCAGTGTAAGTTGCTGTTTGTCAGAGTGAACTCAGTAATTAGTCAGTGGTGAACTCTCACTGTTGTTTGTGCTTATGCACCGAACAGCAGTTCAGAGTATTCTGCCTTCTTGGAGACTCTTAAAAGCAGTAGACTCTGAATGGAGTAGTGCATCAGGCCTTAGTAGTGAATTCCATAGTCTTGCTGGGAGACTCCAACGCACATGTGGGCAATGATGGAGATACTTGGAGGGGCGTGATTGGGAAGAACGACCTCCCCAGTCTAAACCCGAGCAGTGTTTTGTTATTGGATTTCTGTGCTAGTCATGGATTGTCCATAAAAATACTATGTTCAATCATAGGGATGCTCATAAGTGTACTTAGTACCAGAGCACCTTAGGCCAAAGGTCACTGATTGATTTCAAGACCGTATCATCTGACCTGAGGCTGCATGTCTTGGACACTTGGGTAAAGAGAGGGGCGTAGCAGTCAACTGATCACCAGGTAAGCCCAAACGAGTAGTGCGGGTTAATTGGGAATGTGTTGGGAAGTCCCTCTTCAAGAGGCCTTTAACTCCCACCTCAGGAGGGAAAAATAGGGAACCACCCAAACTATATAAAGCAAGGATGGGACACTGCTAACCTCGACTGAGGAGGTAATCGGGTGGTGGAAAGAGCACTTTGAGGAACTCCTAAGCCTGACTAATCCACCCTTTGTTGCAGAGACAGAGCTGGAGGATGACGGGGGTGTCGACATTGAGGTCACTAAGGTAGTCAAACGACTCCACGGTGGCAAAGCCCCAGAAATTAAAGAGATCCGTCCGAAAATGCTGAAGGCTCTGGGTGTTGAGGGGCTGTCTTGGTTGACATGCCTCTTCAACATTTCGTCCCGGACAGTGCCTAAGGAGTGGCAGACTGGGGTGATGTGCCAACTATAGGGGCATTACACTACTCAGCCTTCCTGGAAAAGTCTATTCTAAGGTGCTGGAAAGGAGGGTTTGACTGATTGACCACAGGGAAGATTAAGGACTAGGTGGAGAGATTATATCTCCACACTGGCCTGGGAATGCCTCGGGATTACCCAGTCAGAGTTAACTGAGGTGGCTGGGGAAAGGGAAGTTTGGGGTTCCCTGCTGGAACTGTTTCCCCTTGCGACCCGATTTTGAGACGAGGTAGATGTGTGTTTCTTCTCTTTCTCTGTAAACATTGCTGAAGTACCGTACTGGAAATATACACATGTATAGCAGCTTGGCTTATGAGATAAAGAGGAAGACCATTACTCATAGAAGATGCAATATCCGCACTTTTGGTTTGCTGCAGTAGTGAGATGTAACCACTGATGTACTAAGCTCCAAAACCACATTTCTACCATCCTTTTATAGAAACAAGAGAAATAACCTTTTAGGCCATGCACTGTGGACAAGGCAGCATACATCAGTTGGGTCTTCAAAATAAATGAATTTAATTCATTAAAAATAAAAAAAGTTTACATATGGCACATTAAGTTTTGCTTCATTAGAATCACTGTTAAAAAGTGAATATTAAACAAATGCCCTCACCACATTGCATGTGTGCATGTGTGTTCGTGTGTGTGTGGTGTGTGCATATCCTGTGTGTGATCTATGTGGTTGATGGTGTGACTCATTTTGGTGGTTGAGGCTGATCTCATACTGCATAACAACTTCTGAAAAAGTAAATCTAAAAATAATTACAGATCTACTGCAGGAACATGTGCTATAAATATAAAATTTTTAAAACTTAAAGGCAGCAGCTGAAAAGTCAAATAGTTTTGTGTAATGATTATATGAGGAACAAAAATATGATGAATTAGTGCAGTGTGTACATCATTATAACAGTCACTCATCGTCTATACCGCTTTATCCTGTATTCAGGGTCGCGGGGACCTGGAGCCTATCCCAGGAGACTTAGGGCACGAGGCGGGGTACACCCTGGACAGGGTGCCAATCCAGCGCAGTCATTATAACACAACATTGTTAATTTAGTATTTAGTGTATATAACTGTTGGCCTTTAACAAGATCATCTAATGTACTGTATATGTGACAACTGCAGCTCAAAAGTCTTCACACATTGACCACTGATGCCCCTCCTCTGATGTTTAACTTCCTCTAACTCACAGCAGCACATGTAATTCACTTCACACAGAGTACAGAGGCTCAGCCTGTCAGTCACGTCCACACAGAGACACAGTCATTTCATGTATTAGTGAGTCTTTTATAAGTTAAAGATGCTTCAGTGTTCTCCTGAGCGAGTGAAGATGGTGGTGGATATCTATGAAAGTATAGATGGTGTTAGAGGTCACGACCCTGACACAGAGAAGGAAGGTGCTGGTGCAGAGAGACGTCTAGAAGCACAACGCACAGGTACAAAATGTTCATGTTTGCATGGCTAAAAGTGTTAATGTTTAGTATTGTATTGATCAAAGTAAGAGGAGATGAGGGTGGATATTTGTGAGAATGTACAGTAGACGCTGTGAAAAAATTTCTCTCTGTACTCAGTTTTTCAAACATTGCATTTCTTGCCGGTTCCAATTACAGATCATCTGTGTCTTTCAGTGTCCGTGTTTTGAGCTCAGCCATAGAGATGTAACTTAAAATTCTAAAATTTGTATGGATTTCTGCATTTTTATAGACAGATTATACTGCTGAGTTTTACAGAATTTAGCAGATGCTTTTATCTGGAGGGAATTACAGAAGTGCTTTGGTGTGCATAAAAACAACCTCATGCTAATTCAACTGGGCAGAGACAAACCATGCCAGGTGCGCCCCCTAATGGTATGCAGCTGCAGCTACATTGGATTTAGTTTCTTCATGTAAATGATCTGTGTTGGAAAAGCGCTTTACGCTTTTATGTTATGGGAGATCAACATATGCACATGAGCATGAAAAAAAGTTTTTAAAAATCACAAAAGTTTCTGTAAATCCAGCAAAAAAGTTTAGCTCAATTGATTTATTTCAAAGCAGCCCAAAGCCTCGCCCATTACTGTATTACTACTGCATTTAGTGTAAAGGGAGGAGGTTCACGGTGAGGGCTGGATAGAGTTACTGAGATCTTCTCCAGCTCACTGCTGAGGGGCTTTAATAATAATGAGGCTGTTGAGGCTAAACTGTAAATGTTAGTTCTGTATTTGGAGACTAACAGAAGTGTATTTGTGTCTATGTACCTCTAGGAGGCGACACTGCATGGAGCAGGTGTTACAGACTGACTGGAGTGTGTGTGGTGCTGCTGTGTGTTCTCCTGCCGACTGCCGTCACACTGCTGTGGATCAAATACAACATCCTGTATACAGAACACAACCAGTTACAGAACAGATACAACATCCTGTATACAGAACACAACCAGTTACAGAACAGATATGACGCCCTGACACTTTGTAATTCATGTAAGTCAATGAGTATAGTGTTCATCACACAGTTTATGTATGAAAATGAATCCTCATGCTCCCAGAAACACACTAATAGTTTAATATACCATAATGAGATATAGATGATAACCTGGTCTTTCAGGCCATTCAGGTCAGCAGCTGACTTCATTTTATTGCCACAGACCTGATCAACTAAATCAATCCCATTGCCGTCCCTTCTTAGATTGCTCTGGAAGCATCCCTAGCAAACTGAAGCTTTTTTCTAATGAGTCTTACTAACAAGTGGATTGCTTTTGGCCACACAGCTGTTTAGGCCCAATCCTCTACGTTCTCATAACATTGCGTGTTTATGGAAGTGCTCTTGCTTCCATTATTAAACATAGCTCTGTTTTTTAATTGTTGATTGTTTTACCATGCAACTTCACCAAGTGTTTAAGTGGTTTTTATTAATGATTTTAAAAAATATTTTTAAAAAATCAAATTTCTTCCACAAAGTTGATGGTTCAGCACTATCCCTACAGGTTTTGATATGTTGATAGGTTTTGACAAGATGTGTTTGATAAAGTGTTCTTAACCCTGGTCCCTTAATTTCAAATCTCATCTTGATCTTGTTTTCTTTGTTTAATGCAGCCCGATAATTTGACCTCCTGAAACAGTTTTTTTTTTTTTTTTTGGTCAGGCAGTGTAAGTCATGTGACAAAAAGTACAAGCTGTAGCGCTGCAGAAATGCCATGTGCTCTCCATCTTCAATTATTAAATTATTGCACTTACCTTCTTTATAAGTAGGGCAGCCGCAGCTTTTTTTTTTTTAATGTTTATTCTGTGCTGCATGGAAACATCTGATCTTATGATTGCAAACAGTCTATACACTAGGAGAAAAGTTGTGAAAATTCTCTATAGGTAAGGGGAGGTGTTTCAACTTCATCTCCAGTTTTTATTGCGTGTCTACTGAGAAGAAGAACTGGACTGAGAGCAGACAGGACTGCAGGGACAAAGGAGCAGACCTGCTGATCATAAAC
>JAQQZT010000013.1:5097519-5113176 GCA_030068275.1 Clarias platycephalus | reverse complement strand
ATTGCCCGTAGTGTGTGTGTGTGTGTGTGTGTGTGCCCTGCGATGGATTGGCACCCTGTCCAGGGTGTACCCTGCCTTGTTCCCTAAGCTTCCTGGGATAGCCTCCCCGCGACCCTGATCATAGGATAAAGCGGTATAGAAGATGAATGAATGAATGAATAATTAATTAATTTCATATTCCAAACCTATAGAATTTGTGGTAAAAACTGAAAACATGGCTATAAACACCCAGTAGTACCTTGATTGCTATAGATAAATGGTGATGTTTAAGTTTCAGTCTTTTTTTGGATGTTTACTGAGAAGAAGAGCTGGAATGGAAGCAAACAGGACTGCAGGGACAAAGGAGCGGACCAGGTTCTGATTCTCTGGGTTCCAGGTCCAGGGCTAAAGGGGAACCTGTTGATGCAGATGATGAGGACTGTGCTGAGGTTTAGAGTTCTTTAAATGTGGATTCTGTAATGATACTGGATTTGTGAGAAACGTTTTTCTTAGTGATGTTTATTTATTTATTTTTATAATGAAAAGTGACTATAAACAAACTGAAAGAAATATAAATACAATAGGTAATGATCATTGTATCTCAGTGTACTGTATGTTGTTGTTTTATCAGAGTGATCTCAGGAATCAGTCAGAGACTGCACTCATTACCGCTGTGTAGATCAGTGATGATGAAAGCTGTATCATTGAGATGGTTGTATTTAAAAGTCTCAGTGTATCTGACACTGTTAACTCAGCAGAAACCTGAGCTCGAACAAGGCTGGATTGAGATGTGTTATATTGTTTTTGCTCCTAGAGTGAGGGACATGATGTGAAATGAGCCTCGCTTCTATTTTGCAGCTATCTACTGTATATGATTATGAATTAATAGTTTTCTTTTAAGATTTTTGTTACAATCAACAATTCATAAAAAAAAGTATGTCTGTATAAAGTATTTGTGGCAGTGCAGAATAATTTGCAATCAGTGGCAATGTGGAGTTTTTTAATGAAAGATTTAATATTTTATCAATTTATAGTTACAGTTAATGTGGCACATCAGTGAAACAAGTTATTTTCGTTTATCATTTATAACAGCTACGCTTTCACTAAAGAACCTCTATTTTTGTCTCCTGAAGTTAAAAAAATAAATGATGCGGCGAAATTAATACACAGACACCTCTGTACTGTACTTGTAACAACGTGTTCATAATGACTATCTACAGGCTGCTACTGAGTTCTGCACAGACAGAGTTGTGGGCATCTAGACACGCGGTTGCCAGGCACCGCTGCCACAGAGGTAATCAGCATGGACACGCTGTATCTGCTGTTGTGGCTATTTAAGGGTCCTGATACCTGCACACTTCATGCGATCATTTAGGTAGCACTGGTAAGGTATCTGAGCCAAACAACAAAGACAAAGCACACTACAATACAAAGGAAAAGACCCAGCCAATGTCTCCTTAAGACGCGCGCGAGAGAGAGAGAGAGAGAGAGAGAGAGAGTGGCACTATTCCTTAAGCGTGTGTTAAAACACAACATATAAATCCTCGGTAAGGGCAAATGCCCCGAGAGGATTAAGGTTTTATTTTTAAAAATAAAACAGCCTCAAGTTGGTAGAGCTTTGTTTATTTTGTGTTTTCAGTTTTCTTTCATTTTCTTTTCTGTTCATTAATTAATAATCCCACGCAAATGGAAAGGTCTTCCTGTGAGTGTCATAAAGTCCTATTTCATTGAAGCCCTGTGATAGGGCACTTATAGAATTATTACATCTCGTGGTCTGGCTCTCCAATCTGCTCCACGTAACAGAATGATAACACCACCAAAAGAGCCTGCGGGTTCGGAGAGGGTGCAGGAAATACAGTAGTTGAGAGGTAAGCGAAAATGCTTGACGAACATGAGGAAGCCCTAACCGTTTTAATTTCTGAGACCCGTGGGAATAATAAGCACCTCGAGAAAATATTTGGGCAGCTTGAGGCGCACACCACTGGGTTTCTAACTGGGTTTCTGCAAGTCAATTTTGGTGCCGACTCACGTCCCCGGATCAGTGGCTCATTTAATCCTTCTGGTGGGTGAACATCGACTACCTACTCTACAGCCATATGCGAGTGAGCCAGAGAAGTGTAATGCCTTTATCCTGCTACTTTGCATGCCTGAGTGTATGTGTACATCTACACCACTTTTTTATTTTTCTCTCTCATTTACAGTATTTTCCTGCATCACACTGAAGAAAAAAGCAGTAAATTGTCCTGAACCATTGTCCCTGAGGTCTGCCTCTTCCTCGTCAGCATATGGTACAATTTGTGCATGTGTGCATTTGTGCATATGTACATGTGTGTGTGTGTATGTGTGTGTGTGTGTGTGTGTGTGTCTATGTGTTTGCTGATGTGACTTTTTTTTCTTCCTTTTTGTGTCAGACACTGCTGGTTAACACTGATCTCAGTCCAGTGGGTCTCGTGTTTTGTATTCTCACAGCAAAGCTGCATAAAAACTTCTGAAAAAAATATACAGATAATTACTACAGGAACTTTTGAACTAATTCATATGACAGAATTCAGTATATTAATATATAAATTCATCTTAAAAGCAGCAGGTGAAAAGTCAAATAGCTTTGTTGAATGATATTATGAGGAACACAGATACCTGTTATGATAAATTGGTGCAATGTATACAGTACATTATAACACAATTATATATTTTTTGCTGGACAATATGTGTTAGAACTACAGCTTAAATGCCACGTGTTATTTTGGTATTTATGTATATAACTGCTTTAACAAGAACTTTTAATTTATGCCTGAGAACTGCAGCTGAAAGGTCTCACACTTTGATCTCAAAAAGCAACTGATGCTCCTCCTCAGATGTGGAACTTCCTCTGAACCTCTTACTGCCATCATCACATTAAATTCACTTTACACAGACTACAGAGGCTCGGCCTGTCAGTCACGTCCACACAGAGACGTGGACATTTCATGTTTCAGTGAGTTTTTTTTTTTTTTTTTTTATAGATCAGAGATGTTTCAGTGTTCTTCTGAGCAGGATGAGATGGTTGTAGTTCTCTATGAGATTGCAGACGATGTTGAAGGTCACGACCCTGACCACGAGAAGGAAGACACTGATGCAGAGACACGCTTAGAAGCACAACACACAGGTACAAAATATTCAGGTTTGTTTGGTCAAGATTGTTTTTAAATGCAGATGTGCAGTAATTCAGGCTTGTATAGATTACAGTGAGAGGAGATGATGGTGGATATCTGTGAGAATGTAGACACTGTGAGTTAACTCTCTGTACTCAAGTTTTAAAGTTTCATAAATGAATAAATGAGTTGCTTGGTCTGTCTGCTGTGCTTTGATAAGCTTACTGATGCATGGAGAGACACAGTCAAACACAAGGTTACAGGAAGGTAGTAGCATCTAACATGTTAATATCAGATCAATGAGGAAGAGAGGAAGAGAGTAGAATGAAATTATTTATATGAAAAAAAAGAAAAAAAAACCACTTACTGTATGCTTTCGGATTACAATGACAGTTCATTTCTGTGTTACAGGGTCTGCCTGTGTTTTGAGCTCAGCCATGGATGTTCAATTTCAAATTTAGGAATTTGCATGGATTTCTGTACTTTTATATACTGATTATACCATAAGTTAAATTTTCTTTTTTAATGACATTTACAGCATTTATCAGATGCTCTTATCCAGAGTGAATTACAGAAGTGCCTTGGAGTCTCTATTAAACACATCCTCATGCTAATTCACTAGATCAGGCACAGAGAGTACCATGTCAAGTTCGCCCCCTAGTGGTACACAGCTGCAGTCACTTTGGATTTTGAGTCTTTATGCAAATGAGCTGTGGTGGAAACATGCTTTATGTAATGGCTGATCAACATGTACACGAGTATGAAGAACGTGTTTTCAGTGTTTTCAAAACTCAAAAAAAGTTTCTGTAAATCCAGGGAAAAAAATATTGTAATTTTTCTTGAGTATTCATCATGGTGCAGAGGGAGAAAAGGTGACGTGATTCAGATCTGCAAGTCAGTTCATTTAAAACCAGCCTAAAGCCCCGCCCATTACTGCATGTATTTAGTGATGGCTGGATAAAGTTACTGAGAAGTACCTGCTGAAGGGCTTTGATATTAATGAGACTAAACTGTAAATGCTGCGTTTATATTTGAAGAGACTGAAACATTTTATATGTTGTGTCTATGTACCTCTAGGAGGCGACACTGCATGGAGCAGGTGTTACAGACTGACTGCAGTGTGTGTGGTGCTGCTGTGTGTTCTCCTGCTGACTGCCGTCACACTGCTGTGGATCAAATACAACATCCTGTATACAGAATACAACCAGCTACAGAACAGAGATGACACCCAGATAATTTATATGCAGGAAATTCGTAATTGACATACAGAGAATTTGTAATTTTTTGCGAGTCAATTAAATGTCCTCAGTGAAAATTCAGATTTTAACTCACATCCCCTCAGATGTTCCTCCTTCCTTATAATCCTCTTACTCATAGGAAACTGTGCAAGGATGTGAATTATTACTGAATTAATTAATAAGCATGCGTGTATTGGTTACTATTATCTGTACAGTAATTACTAAATCTTAAGCAGTCTTACATTTATCCTGGACAACAAATAACTACTATTTGGCTGTATTAGAACACCTGATTAATTACTGATGCCAAATAGAGTTGAAGTGTTTATCACTGTTACTTTTAATGGTGTGGAATGTTCTGAGAGTTTTATATAAAATAATTTAATTCTACACTCTTCCTCTCTTCCTCATGGATTTTATATTAACATGTTAACCTTCCCACACTCTCTTTCTCATTATCTCTCTCTCCCCCCTTCCTTGAGATGAGAACACTTCCTGGTTTGTCTCTGGATGGCCATCTGTACACGGCCATTATGTTCTTTGTAGTAACAGATGTACATGATACCAGACTTTTGGCTAAACATATAAAAACTATTCATTAACAGCAAAAACATGTGTTTGAATGTTTGACTGTGTCCCTTCTGGTTTCAGTAAACTTATAACAGCACAGCGGACAGAGCAAGCAACTTATTTCTTAATCTCTGAAACTTTAAAACATTTTCATCTATAGAATGACATTAGTTCTTGTTATCACTTTAGTTCTAGTTCTAGATTCACAATATAACCAAACATTTGTGGATTATTTGTTTAGATCCTTCTCACTAGTTTTGGGGCATGGCAGTTAGCACTGTCACCTTGCACCTCCAGATCGTGAGTTCGATTCCTCTGTCGGGTCTGTGTGTATGCTCTCCCCATGTTTTGTGCCCCCCCCGAGTACTCCAGTTTCGTCCCACAGGCCAAAGACATGCAGATTGTCATTCCCAAATTGCCCATAGTGAATGTGAACGTGCGTGTGAATGTTGAGCGGAGGTCTTACTAGCGTCTTGCAAATGGGAATACAGTGAAACCTCGGATTGCGAGTAACGCAGTTTGCAAGTGTTCCGCAAGAAAAGCAAAGATTTTTAATAAATTTTGTCTTAAAAACTAACAAGTCTTGGTTTATGAGTACAGAGTATCATGTATCACGCACGTGCTTCTTGTTTTGATGCAGAGCGTCACGTGATCACAACTGAGCCAACGGTTTTTCTCTCTCTTGCGCTGCGGAATTGTGGGTAATCGTCTCCCCTGCTGGGTGTTTTTTGAGTTTTGGAACAAATAATTTGAGTTTCCATTATTTCTTATGCGTAAATTTGCTTCGATTTATGAGTATGTTTTAATATATGGCCTCCGCGGTCCCTAGTTTGAGTACAGTAGTTCCTGGATGGATGGAGTTGAGGCTGGGCAAGAAAGTTCAGCAAGAGGTTGGTGTTCCTGTTCATTCTAAAGGTCCTCAGTGTAAACATTCTATAAGAAATCAAAATTTGAGGGCTGTTCAAGTCAAACCAGGACTATGTACATTTTAACTACCTTTTTACTTCTTCATATTATCCCCTGCTACACCAACACACATATCCCAGTGTTTCACTAGTGCTTGGATACCATCAAGGTAGAAATGTTTCTCATTATGCCCTAGCCATGATAGGCAGACTACCTGCTTCATGTCTGAAACACTGGACTTCACACATAGTACATACTCAGCGCGTCAAACAGAGATGCAGTAGTATCATGTTTTCATGAGTATTTTATAGATTAAAGGAGTTCTTCTATGGAACAAGAGGACATGTTAGTAGTTCTCTATGAGATTGCAGATAATGTTGAAGGTCACAACCCCAACACTGAGAAGGAAAATGCTGACACAGTGAGACACCTACAGTAGAAGCACAACACACAGGTACAAAATGTTTAAGTTTGCACACCTAATTTTTTTTTTTATATGCAGAGGTATTTGCAGGGATAATTCATTCTTTTGAATATAACAGTGGGATATTACAGTCGAGATTATGGTGGATATGTGTGAGAATGTAGACAATGTTGCAGAGGGAGGAAGAATCATTGTCTTCTCATGTTAATTGATTAAGAGTACCATTTAAAAAGGTACAAATATTTTTTGTTATTTGCATTAATTAAATAATCTGAAAAATATAGAGAAATGAAGTCTTATTGTCATGGATAATTAGAGTATAAACTCTTAGTGTTTAGATCTTGCATCTGTTGCATCTTTATGTTTTTTTTTTTTTTTTTTACTTATGATTTGTTATTGGTTTAGTGACCATGCCTCACACATCAATTTATGATCCCTATAACCTTTGTAATAAAATGAAAAAATCATGGCAATAAACTGTGTTTTGATTTCTGTAACTTTCCTCCATTCATTTCCATAGATAATGGGAGGTGTTTCATCTTTTACTAGTAATGATTGCAAAAGCTGGATTGATTCTGAGAGGATTCAGTTAAATGTTTGTAAATGATGGAAACAGAACACACAGATGTGAGTCTGATTCCGGTTCTCTGGATTTCAGGCCCTAGGTGGAACTGAATAATGAAGGTGAAGATGAGGACTGGGCTGAGATTCATGGAAATGGAAATGGAAGCATCTGGAATGAGAAGAAATGCTTTGCTAAACAACGCTGGATCTGTGAGAGGTTTTTAATAATGAAAAGTGTTTATATACAAATTGAGCCAAATGTATCTAGTATTAAATACAATCCATCCATCCAGGAACCTCTGTACTCCAATGGGGACCATTGTATTTATTCCCATTTTGTACCATGGTAAGACCTCCAGTCAACACTCACACACTAGGGGCATTTTGGGAACAGCCATTAAATTAATCTGCATATCTTTGGTTTGTGGGAGGAAACCCACCAAACACGGGGAGAACATGAAAACTTCATGCATTGACCCTGGGGGTACAAAGCGACAGTACTAACCACTAAGCCACCGTTCTGATATTAAATAATTGTATCTCAGAGTAAACTCAGTAATCAGGCAGAGACACAAAATGCACAGAGGCTGTTCATGTCTTTTACTGTATCTCATTACAGCTGTGTAGATCTGTGATGATGAAATCAGTATCATTGAGACTAATCATGTTGGTATAAAATGTATTTGTCGCACTGCAGAGATTGTTTTTAGATGATTCTATGTGAAATAATCATGAGGAGTATTTAGATTTATTCGTAATTTATTTTTGTTTAAACTTGCATATAATGTTCTGGCACGTCTGTGAAATGAGTTATTTCCTGTAATTACTTACATTATGTTTTATTGCACAAAAAATTCCAATGAACTCATACTGTTGGTATGTGTACAGATGGCAAATAAAATCTATTGCACATTGAATCTTGAATGTTATAGCATCTAATGTTTGCATAAACAGATGTTCCCTCAAGAGTCCCTCATTTCTTCTCTCTTAAGTTAAAAATAGAAAGCAAAAGTTGCCATGTTACAAAACCACAAAGCACAAAGTTCTTTGTCCTGAAGGGTTTTATGAGTAAAATTCATTGTTAAATAGTAAAAATTAAATGAATGGCTTGCCCACCTTGCTTTCCTGTGTGTGATGAAGTACAAACTATGAAAAAAAGAATTTTGACGTCTGGTCAACTGACAAGGTTACTCCATTACTATCTCGTCACAGATGCTATTTGCGTAACAATACTTGTACCTCCTGGGGATTTTATGGTACTGCTGGTTAACAGTGACACTGGTAATCAAACTGTTCTTCTAAGTCCTAACAATGAAGAAACACAGAAAATTCATACATTAGACAGTACATACCAAAATTCCATACCATACTCATTCCAGTGATCAATTAGTGACTTATTGCGGCACAATCTCCCCATCAAATTTAGATGTCTCTGGATCGAAGAGTGGATCTACAGTGGTTTACATATTGGCTTTTCTTACTGAATTATTGTAGTATTACTCATACATCTCATTTAAGATCCATATACAGTAAACATCCACTGTTAGAATGATTCACAATGCAATGTTTGACTATTGGAATTATGTTCTTGTTATGAAATACTGGGTTACATGTAGCTTTACGTCAGATGTAACGGAACACACACCTTCCAACTTTTGTCTCACCAGTCCACAGAATTTTTGCCCAAAAATCTTAGGTATGATCAAGATGTTTTTTCTTTGGCAAATGTGAGATGAGCCTTTGTGTTCCTTTTGGTCAGCAGTGGATTTCGTCTTGGAACGTTCTAATGGATGAACTTTTTTGCCCAGTCTATTGCTTATTGTGAATGACCTTTACTGAGGAAAGTGAGGCCTGCAGTTGTTTAGATGTTGTTCTTAGTTCTTTTATGAGTTCCTGGATGAGTCATCGTTGTGCTCTTGGATTAATTTTGGTAGGTGGCCACTTATGGGAAGGTTCACCACTGTTCCACGTTTTCTCCTTTTGTGGATAATGGCTCTCACCTTGGTTCACTGGAGTCCGAAAGCCTTAGAAATGGCTTTGTAACCCTTTCTTTTCCTTTTATTTGCAGCACACCCTTCTTCTTTTTACATACTCTTATTTTCTTTTCAGCTACTCTTTTCTTTTGTTTTCACTCACTTTGTCCCTATATCAGAGCTACCTCTGATATGGTTGATTAAAGTATTACAGTTCCTGTCCATGTGTATATTTATTAATTGATGTATTCTTTTTTAATATTAATAATTGTATTAACTGCATTAGTTAATGCAGTTTCTTAAATATAATATTAGTCATACATTATATATTTCAATGGGATGCAAGGAGCCATACATTCTTACTGGTGAAGAGAATAAACCACGGAGGTTATGGATAGTCCTGTAGATTTGTTTCTCTTTACATTTCCACTGAAAATAAATTTTCCATGTAACATTAAACATATATATTTTTAACTATTACAAATTATAATGTGGTTGACGTATAGAAAAAGGGAAAAACTCTTCAAATAATTGAAACACAAATTTGCCTAAAAAGTTCATCTATTGTATTCTTTTCCCCTGTTGTTCCGGTTTTGTTTTAGGTGTTCGTATCTCCCTTATTTTGTTACCCATTTCTTAGTTACCCCCTGATTTACCCTTTGTGTCTGTGACTTGAAGCATTCTATGGAAGAGAAATAAATACCAGTGTATTATACACTTAATAAAATCCATGTTAAATATAAAAAATTTCAACGCAGCTGCTGTCCCAGTTTTCACTGGGTCAATAGGCTGTACAGTCAGCTATGCATTTGAACATGCATTGGACTCTACAGTGTTCCTAGGGTTTGGAAACAAAATTTGTGTAAAGTGCCTATTATACTGTAATTTGAAAGTATATGGTGATCTGTTTGCTTTTCTGAATAACATCCTCTGTCCAACACACAAAAATCACTTCTGTATGATACAGACTTCCCCTTTTCATAGCACTAGTTCATTAAAAGTTTGTAACTGTTACAAGCACAATCAGTGTGTCACATAGTTGTGCACAGAAGACGAGTACCACCATATTCAATATTTTTTGTGAATTAAATTGTTTTAATTTATAGGAGATGTCTCAAAATATTCAATATGTGAGCTACACTGAGGACAAACAAGAGCGCACCGAGAGGGTGGTGGAAATCTACAAGAACGCATACGTTGAAGATCACAATGCCATAATTAAGGCGGAGGATACCGACATGAAGACTCAACACACTGGTATATATAAAAATAATAAAAACATAAAAAATAATATATACTACTAGTCAAGAAGACGCACAGTTGTTAAGCTGAAGGAATCTAGAAAAAGCGATATTACTACTACATAAAGCCTTCATAACAGCTATAATCAGAGCAAATTGATGTTTTTTGAGGCCAGTAACTCTAAAGGACTTCTCAGCAGCAGAGGTAAGTTTTGGTCTTGCTTTCCTGGGATGGTCTTCATGAGAGCCAGTTTCATCATTGGTATTTGCAACTTGACAATACTCTTCTTGCAATAACTATTCCAGAAGAGCTGACCGTGATATCTTTAAATCACAACTGACTCTTGTTGGTACTAGTGATGTGTTGGTCGCGAACGATATGGCTCTTAAAGCTGGCTCTGTGAAGTAAACTCCCGGTGATGGCTCCTGTCTGGAAGCTAGTTTTTGCCACACGTGATTATGTCATGATGTATGGTGGTGGTGTGTGTGTCTGCACTGAGCAGAAGGAGGAGGCAGGGTTAAGAGAGAACGGACGATACACAGACGAGACACTGGAAAAGGTGCGGGAACAGCAGGAAACGCAGTCAAATTTGGATGCATTTCATTATAGCTACTTTATAAAGTTTATAAATAAAATTCATACAATCAGAGATTGGACCTTTTTGTCTAACTGAGACAGGTCTATGTTTTTTGTACTTGATAATTTATTTTTTGTAGCACTCTGCTCCATGTTGAGTATAATAAGCCATATAAATAATAAACATTTGATATAACAATTTTTTTTTTTTTTTTTACATTAGTAAGTAAGTTTTACATTATTTTTGATAATAAATTAATTCAAGCCACAAAATATGAGAAGCCATTTCGGAGACAAAAGGTTCTCTAAAAAGAGCTGGGATTCCTATCACTAGTTGTTAATTAATTACCTGCCATATGTGTTATTTTATAGTCTTGAAAAGGAAAACCTAATATTGTGGTAGAATGTAGAAAAGAAAGCCAAACTTGTGTCCAAACTTTCCACTGGTACTGTACAGTATATATAATTTAATCAGCCATGCATACAGTAATTACATATAATGTACTTGAACACAAAACATTTGATCCATTGTAGTTCTGAGATCTGAGATCTAAAAAATGTTTTTCAGAAGGAAAGAAAAAGTGTTGATTAATTTATATAACAGAAGTTTGTATCAATTGTTTTAATATTGTATTGTTTCTGTAGTAACAATTTACATAGGGACTTTCGCCTGGTACTGTAACTCCACTCTACTATTGATTATGTTACTACAAGTATAACACCATGCTCTCAAGTGTTCCATATTATATTTTATGACTGTGCTGATTGAATACAGTAAATCTGTATCTGTGTCCATAGTCTCTCTAGGAAAAAACAAGAAGGTGAGCAGATGTTACACACTGACAGTAGTATGGGTGATTCTGCTGTGTATTCTCTTTTTGGTTGCACTCGCAGTCTTGTGGATCACATTCAGTAACATGACTACAGAAAAAAAACAGCTACAGATCAGTAACAACAACCTCGTTAAACAAAAAGACCAGCTAGAGGAGGAGAATAATGAACTTCAGAAAAAATTTACACTTATAGGTGAGCAAATACTTTAAAGCTTCAGACAATACAATTAAATTAGGACCAAGACACCTTAAGGCCAATAAATATACATTTGTTACATTTCATGGCTTGATTCTTTTTGTGAGTACTATACTATTAAGTTAATAAAATCAATTATAATATAGCAATATGGAATTGTGAAATAGGGAGAAAGAATGAATAAAAAAAATATATGCAGTTAATAACCATTGTGATAAATTTGTCCTCTTCATAATGCTGATTATTTTACCTTAATAGCATATCCAGTCATCTTTTGTACCTTAAATTCTTATGTTGCTACTGTACATTAATTGTTAAAATGCATTTGTCTAATTATGTGCTCAGATGCATATGCCACCCTTGGGTGGAGTTACTTCAACTCTAGTTTCTACTACATCTCTACTGAGTGGAAAACCTGGAATGACAGTAGGCAGGACTGTCTACATAGAGAGGCAGACCTTGTTATCATAAACAGCATGGATGAAGCGGTGTGTGTGTGTGTGTGTGTGTGTGTGTGTGTGTGTGTGTGAGAGAGAGAGAGAGAGAGAGAGAGAGAGATATCAAGCCTATATATACTGTATATGTTTTATTTACTTATATGATTACTTGTCATTAACAGAACTTTGTAGTTCAGCAAATAAAAATGTATAATGAGGCTTGGATTGGTCTACATGATGATTGGTCACAGACGAAGGAGAGAGCATGGACATGGGTCGATGGGACACCCCTGACCCTCTCGTAAGACATTATGAACTCAGACTATACGGACTGAGTTAAAGGTGTTTAAGTAAAGGGAACTGATTCTGATTTTCTGTGTTTCAGATACTGGAATGAAGGGGAACCCAATAATAAAGATGGGAATGAACACTGTGTGGAGATTGTGGGTCAGCAAGGACCTTGGAATGACAAACCATGCTCTACATCTTTATTGTTTATCTGTGAATCTAATGTGTTTTAGATGGTGGGTTAAAATAAGAAGAGTGTGTGTCACAGGAATTTTGTCAATGCTAAGTCTCATATTGTTTATCACATAGACATTACTTAAAGCAGAATAAGCCTTTGAAAACATCACATCATTTGGGTGTCTTATTGCTTGCTAAAAACAGAAATTTTTGTCAATTATATATCATAAATTCATGATGAGTAATAAAGAATTTATTATTGTTGCTGTTACATATTTGATATTATTGTTACTATTATTGCTGTTATTATGTCATACACAATGGAAGTAAGGAGTATTGTCTGTATGCTTTCATAATCCATGACTACAAGAGTAACTAATACCATAATGGGCTGTATTACAGTATGTCTTAGACTGAAGTCTTTTATTTTGCTCGTAACATAGATCATAACATGAAACCACTGTCTTATTAAGAGCAAGCAAGCCACATGATATTATCCAGTTCAAAAGCATTCAAATAAGTTGCATGTTAAAAAAGTTAGAACATATTAAACTTATGCTCAAAGTTTAAATTCTATGCACTAAATCACTTTTAATTCATTTTCATTATATATTTAATGTTGAAGTAGAATTGTTCTAATATGCTTTATAATAAGGGTAGCATTTTAATTGAATATGGCTTACAGTGTTGTGTTTTTACGTTACATTGTGTATTTTTAAATAAAAATCTAAATGAACGATGTTACACATGGACAGCGTGGGTGATTCGGCTGTGTATTCGCTTTCTGGATGAAAAGAGAATCACCTGTTCCTTTGTGAATTTTTAAATGAGTATTGATTAATGCAATTTCTTGAGTATGGTATCAGTCATATACTGTATATTTCAGTGGGATGAAAGTAGTTATACATTCTTACTGGTACTATGCAGCCAGGAGGGGAAGAAAATAAACCATGGAGGAGGTGAGCAGTCATGTAGAGCTCATAAAATTTCTCTTTATATTTTTTTCTGCTTCAGATTATCAGGTACATTAATTTCTGGCATAAGAGCAGCATGAAAAGTCATTTTTCATCTAGCATTAAACAGTTGTATTTTTTAACTATTACAGATTGTAATGCTTTTTAAGTAACAAAAGAAAGTGAAAATATTTAAACAATTGAAAACAAATTTGCATAAAATGTTTATTTATTATTATTTTTCCACCATTTTGTTTAAGGTGTGCTTTACTCATTCATTTTGTGACCTATTTCCCTATTTAGTTACTCTTTGTGTCTGTGACTTGCTCAATAAAAAACATTTTAAATATTTATAAATATAATAATTTTAATATTTTAAATATTGCTAAGTAGCTGCTGTTATGTTACAGTCAGATATGATAATTTGGGTATGTGTTGGACTCTACAGTGCTCTTAGGATTTGGGAACTAAACTAAATTTGGGTGAAGTACATATTATAATTTAAAAGCCATAATAGGACCTATATATGGTCCTATTATGGCTTTTCTGAATAACATTCTCCAACCATCAAACAATGATCACTTCTCTATTAAACAGACTTCCCCTTTTTATAGCACTGCATCATTTAAAATATCAGTTGTGACAATAAGTGTGTCATGTATAGTTGTGCACAGAAGACCAGTACCCCTATAATTTGTGCGTTATATATTTCTTATTGACAGAGATGATGTCCCAAATTAGTGAATGTGTGAACTACATTGAGGACAAAGGAAAGCTCCCTGAGAGGGTGGTGGAAATCTACAAGAACGCATATGCTGGAGATCACAAATCCAAATTTAAGACGGGTGATACTGACATGATGATGCAACAAGTTGGTAATAAAATATAATATTAATAACATGTAATTTTTTATATGTATAAGGTATGGATGGCTGAATGAATTAGATGGTGGAGAAAAAAACATCGAGAAACCTTAATGCCAATCTTGAACAAGACTTAAATTCAGTATTATTGGCTAATAACAGTTCATTCTTTTTCGATACTTTTCTCAGCACATACTGTAAATATCTTGAAAAATATTTTTGATTGCAGGGACACACAAATTCTGTGAGACCACAGACATCATCATGGGCCAGGGATGTACAGTAATTAACTGAACAATTTTTTTTTAACAAAACCAAATTTAAATGCAACACATTTGATAGCTTTTATTTTTCATGTATTTTAGATGCTAATGTGTTGTACAAGCTTAATCTGAGACCAAAGGAAAATGTGTTTCAGAATGAAAAAAAAAGTGGGCCATGCATGTAATGGCTGTAGGGTAAAAAACGAAGGCACCATGATTCCTGTCATGTTTTGTCATGATCAGAATGTCTACCCCAAAGTTTCTCATTTCTCAGGACCTTATAGCTCTACTCTGTCACTGATTATATTCCAACAAGTATAACAGCATGCTTTCAAATGTTCTCAAATCTTATATCTTATGAATGTGCAACTTAAATTCAACTACAGTAAATCTGTCTCTATGTCTATAGTCTCTCTAGAAGAAAACAAGAAGGTGAGCAGATGTTACACATTGACAGTAGCATGGGTGATTCTGCTGTGTATTCTCTTCCTGGCTGCGCTCGCAGTGTTGTGGAGATTCAGTAACATGACTACAGAAAACAACCAGCTACAGATCAGTAACAACAATCTCATTAACCAAAAAGAGCAGGTAGAGAAGGAGAAAGATGGACTTCAAAACAAATTGACCCTTATAGGTGAGCAAATACGTACAGTTAAATCTTCATACAAAGTGTTAGGACTTAGGACCAAGACACCTCAGCACTGTGCAGTTAATAACCATTGTGATCAATTTTTACCCTTTATTATGCTGATTATTTAACCATAACAACATACTCTGCCATCCTTTGTTTTTAATCTTATTGTTATATTAAATATTACACTGTATTTGTCTTATTGTATGCTCAGATAGATATGCCACTCTCGGATGGGTCTACTTTAACTCTAGATTTTACTACATTGGGGACAACTCTACTGAGTTGAAGAGCTGGAATGACAGTAGACAGGACTGTCTACGTAGAGGGACAGACCTTATGATCATAAACAGCATGGATGAAGAGGTGTGTGTGTGTGTGTGTGTGTGTGTGTGTGTGTGTGTGTGTGTGTG
>JAQQZT010000013.1:5073295-5084456 GCA_030068275.1 Clarias platycephalus | reverse complement strand
ACTGGTCTCCTCGGTCCCCAGACGTCTGTTGAGTGTTGTAAGAAGAAGGGGAGATGCCACACAGTGGTGAAAATGGCATTGTCCCAACTTTTTTGGGATTTGTTGACACCATGACCTTTTGATTCACCATATTTTTCCCTTAAAATGATACATTTTCTCAGATTAAACTTTTGTTCCGTGATTTATGTTCTATTCTGAATAAAATATTGCCATTTGCCATCTCCACATCATTGAATTCAGTTTTTATTCACAATTTGTTTAGTGTCCCAACTTTTTTGGAATTCGGTTTGTATTTACACGTGCCAGTTTTTCACGAAAACGTGTGCGCGTCATTAAACACTGTTGCTCTCCTCCTCTCACCCTCACACACACAAAAGAATCGCGACAGAGCTTTGTTTCCTTTAGTGTTTGTGTGAAGGCGAGAGCGGGGGGGAGGGGCACAGTGTCTAATGCACACACAAACAGCGAAAACAGAGAGAGAAAGTAAGTAACTTACAAACTAAGTTACTCACAATCTGAGGTTTCACTGTATATGTTTTGTTTCTCTGAATGAGGAAATCATAACAATAAACAATATCTGATGTCCTACCAGATTACCTGATGCTTGTCACACAGATAAGTGTAACCTAGCAATTGCTAGCTTCTGTTCTTCTGAATATTTTCATATGCAGTATGTTCAATTCAGTTGTATTTGTAAAGCACTTTTATCAGTGGTCATTGTCGCAAAGCAGCTTTACAGAATCAAAAGAAAATTATGGAAATTAATGAATTATGTATGAAAAGTGAGTGTGCGTGTATGTGTACAGTACATTGTGGTGGACTTCGTAGCTTAGTCTAAAAATGAATCAATTGCAAAACTGCGTCCAGCCCTCACTTTTGCTGATGCAGAAAAGTTAGTCCATGCGTTTGTCTCCTCCAGGCTGGACTTCTGCAATGCACTCCTCATTTGGACTTCTGGAAAATTTCTACAAAAGCTGCAGTATATTCAGAACAGTGCTGCTAGGATCCTGATGAGAGGGCGTAAATACGACCATATTACGTCCATTCTTAAATCTCTACACTGGCTCCCTGTTTCATTTAGAATTGATTACAAGGTTGCCCTTCTTACCCACCAGTGTATCTATGGGGACACGCAACCTCCGCTCTGCATCAGTACATCTTTTGAAACCTCCTAAGACTAAACTTCATACCATGGGAGATGGGGCTTTTTGCTCAGCTGCACCTAGACTGTGGAATGCTCTCCCGGAGTATCTGAGGACGCCACAGACTGTTGATGCTTTTAAATCTGGTCTTAAAACGTATCTTTTTATTAGAGCTTTCGGGTCGAATTAATTTGTAGCACTTTGAGATTTGCTTCAAATATAAAGTGCATTATAAATAAAATGTATTATTAAGTATGTGAAAATGGATGAAGGTGGTCATGAGGATATTAATTAACAGAAGTTTAATTTATCATAAAATGATTATCTCAGATGTTTTAGAAATATGTGATTCCTCCTGGATTTGGTGTCGCTTGCTAGTGATAGCATCAGCTCATTCAGTGCTTCTGTTGCAATTGTGCTGTGCTTTACATGTTATAGAATAGAATGTGCAGGTATCATTAACTGACATTTAAAGATTTCTAATTAATTAGAAATTATTCATTAGTTAGAAATTCTAATTAATTTGCTAATTTTTCTGGGGTTGAATCCCAAATAGCGTAATATGGAGAGTTGGTGAACTACAGTATGTACTGTGGGATGTGCAATAATTAAAAAGGGATTTAGATTCAGCATTGTAGTTTGTGTTAGTCATAAAACAGAACATGGGAAGTTTAGAGGCAATTCAGAAACTTAGAAACAACTACAGTACACTACGTAGACACAATGTAGTTTAATATGACTTAATGTTATCAGGTGTTGTTTCTTGCTGAAAGCACTACAGTGGCTGGTTTTGTATGTGGGTTTTGGCACTAGCATCTGGTAAGTTACATCCATTTTGCCATTCAGAAGTGGGCGGACCACGTTGGCCGGACACAGTGACATCAGGTGCAAAAGGTCTGTATTTAACTAAAAAGCACTTTTTCACTCTTGACACTGACACTTCAGAGATTTAACTCAAAACTGTGAGACTGTTAAACAGAAATATTTAAGCTACTAAAACCTGCTCTTGTATAGTTTTCCAATTCATAGGTAAATCTCATGTTTAGTTCAATATTGTCATCTCACAAATACCAACTACAGGAAAGTCACATGGATAATCAGCCCAGGATGACATGTTAGAGTTAGCGTTTCTATATCCTGTTATAACACAGTCCTCGTTCCCTCCAAAATCATTGGGTTCTCCGTTCCACCAGAACCTGAAAACACACAAAAAAAAATAAATAAATAAAAATAAATAGCCTATATATATATACTGTATATGTGTGTGTGTGTATGTGTGTGTGTGTACTGTATATATATATATATATATATATATATATATATATATATATATACAGTATTATATATTTTCACACTCATTATGCATAATGAGCAAATTTCAGTGCAGCAATATCTTACGCAGTGGTCAGTGGTGAACCGTCTATCCATTTAAAGGTGCCTTCTTTGTCTTTGTCAGTCAGACCAATCCAAGATTCAGTATCACCATAATATGTACTAATGAACTCCTGCAAGTGCAACAGGATTAACTGATTGTAGATTATTTTTTTATTCACTCTCTCTCTCTCTCTCACACTCACACACACACACACACACACACACACACACACACACACACACCTGTTCCTCTGTGCTGTTTATAATCACCAGGTCTGCTCCTCTTGCTTTGCATTCGTTTCTGCTCTCACCCCAGTACATCTTCTTAGTAAGATTGTAGTAAACAGTTCTGTTGAAAACTCTCCATCCTTGTAAAATATGTATTTGTACATATTGTAAATATTGATATACTGACATAAACGACTTTTGATAAAATTGTGTTGGTTTCATAATAGTTCAGAGATTTGATTTTATTATCAACAATTATTTTCATGAGACATGCTGCTTAATCTTGTTAATGTCACTTGTTATTCGATCAATTACTTTGATACCAAATTAAATTTGAATTTACATGTTAAAAAGAGCTTTAGTAGAAAATAATTTTTCACATACCAACTTTCAAAAGCATGTTCTGCAGTAGTGATGTCTCTTTCTGTAACTGGTCTCTCTGAAATTTTAACTGCTGTTTCTTATTTCTCATGCTGTTATAATTGACCTGTAACCGGTCTTTCTCTAGATTTAGATTGTTGTAACTTGCCTGTAACTGGTCATTTTCTGCATTCAAGTTATTGAATTTGACCCACAGCACTATAACAGCAACCACCAGGAGAACACACTGTAGGACAACACACACTGCACTCAGTCTGTAACACCTGCTCCATGCAGTGCCTCCTGTTGGAAAAAAAATGCACATTTATTTTAGTCTCATTTTCAAAAAACAATCAAAGGTATGTCTCAACTTGAATTTACATTTACATTAAGAGCATTTCTGGCTGCCCTTATGTGGAAGGTCTCACAGCTTAGACATACAGGCTATATTTAAATACACAAATGATGAGAAATGATAATTACTGACATGAAACTGATTTTAGAGGAAAGTTCATGGCAACCGTGAATGCCGATCTGTCTGTTCTCACTTAAATCACATGAACACTTATCGGATATGTGTCCCGTTGTCACCTGAAATACATGGCGTTCAGCCAGGCTTCAAAAATTCTGTGTCACATTAGGGTAAAAATCAGAATGAAGTCACTTCAGGCTGCTAAAGTCTGTGATGTGAACTGTGACTGAGCATACAGTTGGCTCTAAAAGTGATATGATTTTCTATGAAAACAAATTCTGACCAAAAATCACTTGCCTTGGTGTAAACAAGCCTTAGGTACCTTCTTCCTACAGCATGGACCAGAATCTCAATTAAAAACAAATAAATAAAAATAGAATCCATAGCATAAACTATTTAGGTTCTGAAAGCAACGAAACTAAGAGATTAACGTCTTATTATTTTCTTCCCTATTCTTCTCTCCTTCCTCTTTTTAACAGAGTATTTAACTGTAAACATTTTAATACTTCTTCTTTTTCTCATCGCTTAAAGCTTTGGTAAGCAGCTGATAGTTTTCTCAAAACATCTGTTGTCAAAACATTATTCATTTGTTATCTAGTTCATGTTACCTCTTTGTAAAGATATTTTAATAATGTGCTGTTTCATCTAGATGCTATATTAAATGCCATTTCAAAATTAACAACACTATGTATATATGTTTTAAAAATTCTGTTATATTTTAAATATTTTTCTTTTACAGCATAACTAACTTACTTCAATAGTCTAACTATTGTTGCTTTATTTACACCCATTTATATGAATAAAATAAAGTTTTTCATGTCGAAGCATCATGCATAACTGACTGGGCAGAATTTAATGAATCTTTGAGTGTATGTATGTAGGTTGCCCAAAGTTAGCCTTCCCGCTTAATGTAAACAAACACCTGCATCAAAAGATATTAACTAAAAAAGCTAAACTGAGTATTTTTCCTCGGGTTAGTTCATATTTTCACTACTTAAATATCAGTGCTGGAGTGGTATAAGTAAATTTTAACATACTGGAGTCGTTTTAAACAAAACTTCATTAATCTTCTATCCGATCTACTTTTTCGACTTCTCTTCTGTGATTCCCTCTCTGATTACTCAACAAGGAGTGTATTTAGCTGAAGACAAAAGAAGTACAACTTACCGTAAACAAGGCGTAGGATACAGAAGGCTACTTATCCTTACAAAACTTTTTTTTATATATACTGTATATATTTCTTTAAATACAGTTGTGTGCAAAATACAGTAATAGCAGTCTAACATCGCTAACCTGATCAATTACTGTTTTTGGTAGAAATTATATTTCTAAATGGCAAATAATTTATCTACTAGGGTGAAGTAGAGTAATAGATAACCAACAGACCCAATAGTCATGACATGCATGCTGCTGATTCTGTGTAATTAAATCATTAATTGAAAGGGGCATTTTCAAAATAATAGCAGTGTGGAGTTCAATTAGTGAGGTCATTCATTCTGTGAAAAAAATGTCAAATAGGGGCGCAGGCAGCAAATGTGGTACATGCTGGTTATATGGCATTTCTCTGTGAAAATCTGAGTATAATGGGTCATTCCAAATACTGTTTAGAAGAACAGCATACTTTGTTTAAAAACTTGATTGGAAAAGGGATAAAATGACTGCCTGCTCAGCTAAAATTATATCTATGATATTAATGTCTTACTGCCATTTTGTTCAACTAGGTGCAAAAACAAGCTTTAGAATGCAGCAGCAAGAGTCCACAATAGAACCAAAATATACGAGCACATCACCCCTATCTTATGCACATTGCATTGGCTCCTTGGGAAATTTTACATCGATTTAAAAAGTACTACTTTTGACGCATAAAGCATTAAATGGTCTCGTGCCACAATACCTGAGTGAACTGCTAGTGTCTTACGATCCACCACGCCTACTTTAATCAAAGGATACAGGCTGCTTGTCAGTACCGCATATTTTGAAAACTAAAGCAAGGGGCAGAGCTTTTTCTTACTACTGTAAGTCCCAAAGATATAGAATAGTCTTCCATTTAATGTTCGGGACTCAGACACAGTTTCAATGTTTAAGTCTAGGTTAAAAACCGATTTATTTAGCCAAGCATTTTTGTAAATAGATTAATGGAGGAAATTTGGGGGACTCATTAACGTAGAGTATTATGCATTTGCGTATAGGGAAATAAACGCTATTGTAAAGATTTTGAGCTTTACTCACTTTTTTATATGCACTGCTATTATTTTGAAAACAACTGCATTTACAGTACTTACTGACTGTGATGGGACTGACAGTGGAAACTTCTTAGAAAAACAAACTGTTAGCTAATCATTTACTTCCCTAAATATTTCCTTGGTGGGCCAACACCAAAAAAAACCCTTAGGATTAAGGTTTCGCCTTCTGATCAGACACAATTAAGAGGTCAACAGCATTGTGGAATAATATTCATTATTTGACTTATGTAAGCTTTCGCTAAATAAGCTACCTAATAGCTTGCTAAACAAGCCTTGCGGCTAATTCATAATTTATCATCAAATCAATTCATGTAACATTTTATTAAAACATACTATCTTCATCTGCTTATTATTATTATAATTATTATTAAAACATTCATACCCGTGTGTTCATTCTGTCGGTTTTTCTTCACAGCAGTGACTTCAGGCTCTTCTTTAAGCTCCTGAATTCGGAAAGATTCTGCATTGTTGTAAATTTCCACCACCCTTTCTATGTGCTCTCCTCTCTTCTCAGCGTAGTTCACATAATCAGAAACTACCTCAGACATCTCTGTTTTATGCAACCCTGAAGTATAGTGGCTCTGCCTATCCATCAACCTCCACTATGTATGTGTGTAGGTGGTTGTGACACAGGTTACTTATTGTAGTTGGTGAATGGGGAAATCACTATTGTGTGAAGAGGAAATGAAGAAGGCACCACACACCAGTAGTGCAGAACATTACTGTTGAAATTAATCTCCCATGGAACACAGAATACATATTGTGGCTCATATCGAGGTTTGAGAGTACATTGAGTACATTACTGGTTCATCACAAGGTTTTGGTCACTTCATGGATTTCTGCCTTGCCACAGTTGCCTCTTGTTTGTTCAACATAGACTAATTTAAATCTATAACCGGATTAGTTGGGAGCTGCTTTGTGACCATATAAATAATAAAATCTGTACTTTCTCTCAGATTTTTTTATTGATATGGTAAGGGAGGAGGTTCTTTTGACATTTCTATGTTATCTACAGTACAGTAGCACAAGACCTACAGGTAACGACTTCCCTTTTTCTTTGTAGCAATGTAACGATCAAATTTAATTAACGGGTTACAATAACGTGGGAACATTAATCTAGTCCCTGGTGAAGTGTTAGTTATCATTGCCACTTATTTAGACAATAAAGTCTGCATGTTAAGGTATTGTTAGTAAATCTGACAATAAATCTGTACTGCTATGCAAGCTGCATATTGACTACTCTAAAGTATTTACAATTGTTATGACTCACGACATGTCTGGCAGTTTTTTTTCCATGCTGTCACTTTCCCCACGTGTTCATGTTTTCCCTAGACTGTCATGTGCCCTCTACCACGCCCCCGTTTCCGCCTCATCCGCACACCTGTCTCGAGTTCCTGGCTGATTACTCCAGCACTTAAGCACATGCAGTGCTCTGCTTAAACGCTGGATTATTGTGTGTTTCTTTGCCTCAGTTCTCTCACGTTTCATGGTTTTCACATTGCCTAGTTTCTTGTTTCACACTCCTCATATTGGATTGTTGCTTTGCTTTTTAATTTCCCGGCTTTGATCTCCCGCTTCTTCTGACCATGGCTCTCATTTTGGACTTTGGCTCTGACACCTTGCTGACTGGCTTCCCTGTTTTTTGATCCTTGCTTCTGTTTTTGACCACGTCCCTTGACTAACGTTGCAATCATTCATTTGCGCTTGTTTATTCAATTTGTTCTGCTCTGCCGCGTGACAGAATAATCCAGCCAGCGATATGAATCCAGCAGATTTCAAGGCGCTCTTCTCAGAGCACAACAGCAGGAGCTGCTTAGCACCAAGCAAGCCCTTGCTGACGTTACGATCCAGCTCCAATGGCTCCAGTTCTCTCCGGTGCAAGGCGGGGACTCCTACATACAACACAAACCACGTCTCTCCGCCCCACCCCCACCTATAAAGGAGACCCAGGCACCTGTCGCTCCTTCCTCTCTGTGCTCATTGATTTTTGAGCTGCAGACCTCTAACTTCACCTCGAAATGCTCCAAGGTGGCGTATGTGAGGATGGGCCCAAGAGTGGAGCAGTGCACTCTGGGATGCCCACAACCCTTGCTGCTCAAACTTTGAGTACTTAAAGAACTTAAAGATGAATTAGTCTCCAGAGAACTCCCCTCCCTGCTCCAAGAGCTCATGGATCTGCCCAGCTGAGTGGATTCAAGCGTTCATCCTCAAAAATCAGCCAAGTCACCCTGAGACCCCCATCAACATGAGCATGCGAATAGGAGGAACCCATACAATTGGGCAGTAACTGCATCTCCTCTGAGGAGTGACGCTGCGGCTGAGTGGAGAAGGCTTTTCAGTAAAGAGGTGAAGCCCTCTAGTTCAGTGGGGAGTACTAGAAGGCGCTACTAAAAAAAAAATCCCAGTCCAGCGTCGGCTACACCCCGTTTTTCTCATCCACAAGCAACAGTCCCACCTGGTGCAGGCATTAATCAACTCGGGCTCAGACCATAATCTTATCAATGCAGCTTCAGTCAAGGCACTGGATATTCCCTCGCTGCCCTTGGAGACCCACCTCAAGGTCCAAGCCATCGATGGTAACCCTTCCCTCTACCACTAACAGATGACCTGTTCTAGACATGAGGGCAATCATTCTGAGCAGACCTTGCTATTCATCATGGAAGGATCCCAGGACACGGTCATCCTGGGCCTGCCTTGGCTAATCCGCCATTACCCACACGTCAATTGGGCTAGGAACACAATCACAGCCTGGAGCCCATCATGTTCCACAACCTGCTTAAATGCTGCCGCCACCACGCCTCAATCCTGTTGCTATGGACGAATCGTCGGATCTCACCCACGTACACAATATTACAACCTTAAGGCGGTGTTTAGCAAATCCTATGCTGTTTGGATTGATGGTTTCGATGAATCAGATTAAGATTAATACAGTGGAATCTTGCATGGAGCTGTGTGTGCCATGATTCTTTTTAAAAGTAAAGGGCAAATATTTTTTTTTATTTTTAATTCATATTTTGTATTAATTATTAATACAGAGACTGAACGGGAGTGAACCCAATCGCAGACAGACAACTTTATTAAAGAAAAGGCACAAAGGATTTTCAGTGTGCAGGAGCAGAGAGCAGAGAGGCTATGCATGTTAGTGAGCAGGATGAATGGGGATATCCCCTTTGACAAGAGAGGAGGCAGGTCAATGACATGAGGAGAGCTCCACAATCGAAAGCAGAGCGTGAGAGGGAATCTCCAAAAGAAGGTGAGTCTTTGACTAAGGCAGAGTGTGCGCAATCTGATGTTTGGAGCGAGAATCCGGCAGAGAGTCAATGCCTGAGCATGCCAGCGAAAGCACTCTTGTCCGATGTCCGCGAGCGTGAAAGTGCTCACAAGTATGCACATACACACAGATTGCGGGAAATAGTGCGAATTGAGGTCGAAGGTACAGGAAGGGTCAGTAACAGTTGTCCAGCAGTGAGAGAGATTAAATCCATAAGTGCAATCCAAGTTCAAAGTCGATAAGCAGGCGAGGTAATACACGTAGGCGTATCCAAACAAGAAAAATCCAGAGGGCAAAAAACTAAAATGAAATCCAGGAAGAGGGGATCAATTTGGTCAAAGCACAGATACAGGGCACTAGGGAAAATCACAATTGAAAGGGACGAGAGTCATGCAAGTGAGATACTGAGGCACTGAAATGAATTCCCCTTTTAAAGTCAGGGGTGGATTGCTGATGGGTTACAGGTGCGCAGAGGTAATTAGTTAGGGAGGCGGAATTTCCTTAGGTAAAATCTGGATGTTCATGACTGATCTGGCTGGCTCGTTACAGCCCCACATCATGCTGGCTATGAGGGGCCAATTCAATTTGCATTCTCATAAGCGTGTTTTAAAAAAAAAATGTTTTTTAAAAGGACTGATTGTGATCAAGTCTATAATTTACCGCAAGCTCGGCCAAATGCACCTGTGCAATCCCATTGAAATTTGTTTAGTAGTGTTTACGTGATGTGTGCACAAACAGACAAGCAAAATTTCCAAAAAACATCTTGATGTGCTCTATTACTCATCTTACGTCCCCGCAAATGTTTTTTTGCACATATCTTTAATGTACAGACACACCAAGTTTACAGTTTTAACAACCGGTGATAGTAAAAAAAAAACTTTGTTTTAATTTTTCTATTTTCATGTCACTGAAATGTAAGTAGATCTACTGTACTAATACTGTACGGGAGCCAGTGTGATAGATAAAAGGTAGAAAAAGTAATAAAGACAGCAGTGTTTGTATAAAGTACGTCAATGTGTTGTTGCTGCATTCTGGGCAAGTTTCCATTTAACAGTAATGATTTTTTAAATTGCAGTAGTAGCAATAGTAGTAGTAACAGTAATAATAATAATAATAATAATAATAATAGTTGTAGAAGAGTCAGCAAACATCGCTTTCTTGAGCCTATATATTTATTAAAGGACTAAGGGAATTGTGGGTGTCTTAGATTATGACTCTAACAGCCAAACTTGCCCAAATGTTATAAAACTAATATCACTGGCTTCATCAGCTCACTAATAAACACACAGTCCCCAGCATATTATGACGTATACTATACTATATGCAGTACTATTAATAGAACTCAACAGATTCATGCTTTTAAGAAGTTTCTCAGATGACTGTAATTTCTCTAGACAACAGACTCCAGACAACTCACTGATCTCACACTATGAAACATTATGAAGCAGAAATGGATTGTCCTTCCTATAGATCTCAACATTAGACAATATTCATTTGACATGACATGACCTGAGAATACAAGAACAATGTCTAATTGTACATGTTTAATAATTTTTCAGTACTTTTCTCTAAGTACTGAAAAGCAACTTTTGTTCACATATCCATAAGTTCTTTTGTGAGCATGGCATGTCATTCCATTTCATCCAGTTTTGTGAACCCACAACCTCAGCACAGTCCTCATCACCTGCATTATTTGGTTCACCCTTACCCCAGTAGCTGAAACAAAGAGAATTGAAATTAGACTCAGATCAGAAATAGACTAAAATTTGATATTTGAAAAGAAATAGAGAATTGATTTCAGTTTCTTACGCAGTGGTCAGTGGTGTACCATCCACCCATTTCCACGCTCCCTCTGTGTCTCTGTCACTGAGACCAATCCATGCCCGCCTGCCGCCGAGCACTTTCAGGATAAACTCCTGCAAATGACAGCACAAAATCAAAATATATGTGGGATGGATCTATCTTTTTCTCTCATTTTCTCTCTCTCTCTCTCTCACACACACACACAAACACACACACACACACACACACACACACACACACACACACACACACACACACACACACACAC
>JAQQZT010000013.1:4982841-4994183 GCA_030068275.1 Clarias platycephalus | reverse complement strand
GAGTTTGGAGTGTGACTGTTTGAGGTTGTGGACAGGTGTTTTTTATACTGATAACAGATGCCATTAATACAGGTAACAAGTGGAGGACAGAGGAGTCTCCTAAAGAAGAAGTTACAGGTCTGTGAGAGCCAGAAATCTTGCTTGTTTGTAGGTGACCAAATACTTATTTTCCACCATGATTTGCAAATGAACTCTTTAAAAATCCTACGATGTGTTTTTTTGGATTTTATTTCTTATTTTGTCTCTCATACCATACCGTAGTGCACTACCCTTTAATTTAATTATGTCTTGGATTCAACCCCGGAACCTTGAAGTTGGCTGATATTCTAAAGTAGAATAAGTGGAAATATAAAGTAAATCTTATACGTTTCTCAGGACTGTTCACCACCTCCATGGTTTATTTTTCTCAGCTTTTGGCTACATTGTAACAATAAGAATTTCAAACTATTTTTAACCCTTAACCATTTTCCTTATTCTAACTGCTGGTTGCTAACTATCAGCTGCCCGCTAGTCCAGTCGTGGTTACTTAGTTAGACAAGGGGCAGAAGGATATGTTTTAGAAGAGCAAAATCATTGGCGAAATAATGAATTAAATCATAATCTGTCAATAATGATTGTTGTCCATGAAATGCACAACCTTAAGCGTGATGTTGCTTAATATATATATTTTTTGATATCAAAATAAAATTTTGAATACTGCATTGTAAACAGAGTTTGATTGAGAGAATTTGTCACAAAGGGCATCAGAAGTTTTGTGTTATTGAGTTGCAAGAGCTAATAATCACAAAACAGTAGACACATTTTCCTGAAGTTTTTAGCACAGCTGATATACATCTATCTGATAGCTGGAGATTGAAAATGCACACATACTTTATGTATGAAAACCCAAGTTCGAATTCCGGCTTTACCACCCACACATTTTTTTTTTTTTTCAATATTACTGTAAATGGAACTATATCCAATATCCTGTCTGTTTGATCTAATAAAAATAAAGATTTCAGTGAACATACACATGGACAATATACTCTCACACAGACACACACATCTCAAAAGTTTATGACTGCATGCATAAAATAGTTCATTCTTGATCCCCAGTCATGCATATATTTTTTTTAAATCTTGATCATTTATATTTTTATGGTCAAGAACAAAATAGACTCAAAATATTATGCGTGTAAATTATACAGGTATTATACTGTACGTGTCTTGGCTGACCCAAGTGTATGTGTGTATGAGTGAGATTCATGAGAGATTCATGAGTCCAAGGACTCGGTTTATTCTAGGGATTTGTTGAGCACCCTCTAGTGGAATAAGATAAGATAAGATGGGAAATTCTTTAATACCATAAAATACCATTAAAAAAAAAACAGTCAGAATCTCTACTGACTCAAGTGACTCAAAGGACTTGTGAGACTCGGATCCATTCCATACAGTGGGTGATTTAGAAGTATTTGAATCTTAACTGGATTTGGATTTCTCATGTCCACTTTTAAGTCACATGACTAGGACTGAAAAGCTGAAGGGGCTTTCTTAAAATTTGGATCTCTATTTTAGCTCCTAACACAAATGCACAACACAGCACCAGGATATAGCTCATACATGTCACATAAGGCATATTTGCACATGCACTGTTCACTTTAATGTATATACATGCACATGTACATAGATATATAGTTTTTAAAGGTGGCCACATTTTATGTCACTGAACTATTTTACCTGTTACATACAGTATGTGCCAAAACAAACTATTTGAATCTTTAGTTTAATAAGATTGGTAAAATATAAAGAACATTTTCAGGGTATTTAGAGAGATGATCTACTGTCCCCAATAAAAAGCTGGTCTCAATAACATCTCTTTGTTACATTGCTACTTTTGAGTTGTCATGGTTAAGAAATATAGTTATATTCTTATATAAAACCAGACATTTATATAACTGAGGCATTGTGACTTTTCAGGAAGGAACATGGTGCTCTAGAGACAGTACCCATTATATTGAGGCTATTCATGTACCCATAACTCCTCATAAAGCAAAATTGTTTTTTAAATTATGAATGCTAGCAGACAATTGTCCAACTGTTCTTTGACTGTGGTACATGCCGTATGTTCTAATGAACGCCCTGTGGTTTAAATGTCAGATGCTTGATGTCAGGTGTCTGTCTAAGAACACCACAAACTTAAAAAACTAATTTTTAAAGGAACAAGCAGACGCGAAAAGAGGGAAGTGAAATTTAACAGCAAGACAAGGGTTATAAAAATTAAAGCATGGTTGAAACATTTTCACTGGTAACGCAAATTAAATGCCGACTTTACTATCTCATCTCTACGCTACTATACTGTATATAATCCATGCACATAAGTAAACATATTTATTATGATCATTAGAATGAGGCTGAGGAGCAATCATACAGGAATATGGTCAATGGTCTACAAGGGGTCAACATATACAAGGAGAGCTTGGCGAGTGCATGAGGAAGATGCAGTACAGAGAGAACAATACTAGTACATTGACTACTACACAGAAGTGTAATTAATTAAAATATTAAGATATTTAGTAATAAGAGGAAATTGTGACATGTAGGCAGTGCATTATGGCTCTACTGTTAGGTACTAGTTTGGACTAGAAACTAAATTTCACATTTGCTTACTCAAGTCCATTTCAGACCTGAATTTGGTACATTTGGTAAAGTGTGAATGTTTTCAAGTCCTGGTTTTTCTACATGACAAGTCTTGCATCCAAAAAAAAAAGAAAAAGAAACTGTTAACTGTCACCTAAGTTTTAGCTCAAGAAAGCAACAATAATTAGGATTTTAAAAATCTTAATACCATTGATCTATCAATCAATCTGTACATCTAATAGCATTATATTTATATTTGCAGCCACTGTACATTTTTCATTAAAATGTTTAACAAATCCAGTTAGTTCTTTTTTTGAAGAAATGTTTACAATTGTATGCACTAAATGAGCTAATTTTAAAATTTGATGTCTGCTACAGGCCTCAAAAAGTTGGGACATGGGCATGTTTACCATGGTGTAGCATCTCCTCTTCTGGGCATTGAGGTTATGAGTTTCTGGAGTTTTGCTGTTGGAATTTTGTCCCATTCTTGCCTGATATAGGCTTCCAGCTGCTGAAGAGTTCGTGGTCATCTTTGGCATATTTTTCGTTTAATGATGCACCAAATGTTCTCTATAGGTGAAAGATCTGGACTGCAGGCAGGCCATTTCAGCACCCAGACATTGTTTCCACAAGTTTTCCACAATCTTTCTACACACTCTTTCACAGATTGGAGAGCCTGTGGCCATCTTTACTTCTGAGAGACACTGCCTCTAAGCTGAATCTTTCGAAATATTTTGCTTTTTCAGCCTTTTCTTGCCCCCGTCACATTTTTTGAGACCTGTAGCAGGCATCAAATTTAAAATGAAGTCATTGACTGGATAAAAGTGTAGAATTTCTCAGTTTAATTATTTAATTATTGTGAATAAAATATTGATTCATGTGACTTGAAAGTGTTTTAGCTTAGATTTAAATGTAAAAAGCGTCCCAATTTTTCTGGAATTTCTCCTTTTTCCTATTCCTTTGTCCAAAAGCAATATGATGATAAACAGAAATCAGATAAACCTAGTCCAGACCAGTTTGTTAAACCTGAGTACACAAAACTGATGTATGCAGCTGTGCTATTGAGCAAGGAATATGAAGGCAATCTTGCAATTATGTACACTAATTGGACATTAAAATGCATCTCTGCAGTAGCCCTGGCTGCTCGCGCGTGACTCCTCAGGACCTCTGTGTTGTGTCATGGTGTCTGTCACCAGGATGTTATCAGCGGATTGTATGGGTGGGGCCTCCATCGATCTAACTTGTTTGCCAGGTGCATCCCACAGATGTTTGATCAGATTAAGAGTGGGGGATTTGGAGGTCGGATTATCAACCTTGAACTCTTTGTTGGATTTTTTCCTTTTGAGTTTTCTCCCTGATTTTCCTCTTAATTTAGTTGTATCCAATTCTTAGGGGCAATCCCACATTAAAGCTACTACTACCAGTCAGGGAGTCCCAAAGACTATTATGTGCTTCCTCCGAACCATGTAATCTTTTCGAATTGCTCTCTCATGCATTGGGGGCCAGTGTAACACACTCATAGGACACCGCTTCTTCCACTTGTATGAGCTCACAGATGCCCATGACGCCAGCTCTTGGCTGTAGAGTAGTGATTGATGTGAGTCTCCCAGTCCACCCCATTAAGAGAGCACGGCCAATCAGCTCTCTCTAGGCCCCCGGCTGCGGGAGGCTACAGCATCACCCAAGAATCAAACTAGAAATCTCTGGATGATAGGACAGGCACTTTGGCACTGCACCACTCGAAGCTGCATTGGCTTTTCTGTGAGATTGGTCTGGATGGGCTAGCTATTGGTTCCAACAAGAATAGATGATGTTTTTCCAAATCACATAGGGGTGGTGTTCGTGTCGTGCCTGATCAGTATATATCATTCTTATTAAAATACATGATGTAATATATCAGTCAACACCAACAGTTCATTGTCATGCTACTTAAAGAGAAGAAAATGAATATTTCACAGCTAGAGAGAACACAATCATGTACTTGCTGCTTTGATCTACAATACCAGAAAGTATAACTTTTATAATTATCTTTATAAGGCAACATTTGAAAAAGATATTAAAGCAACCTCTGTGGGCAGAAGCAATACATATAAAGTGTGTGTGTGTGTGTGTGTGTGTGTGTGTGTGTGTGTGTGTGTGTGTGTGTGTGAGGGGGGGTACCAGAGGTTGTAGTTTCCTTTTGGAACCTGGTCATCTGAGTCTCAGGAACCCCTTCATTCACATAAATGTCTTCATATGAGTCCTTCGAGGCAGCTGATCTGTTGTCTGTTGAAATTCCTGAGTTTGCATATACATTTTCCTTCATCTCTGTTTTGTTTTTCCTTAATGGCCTACAGTCTGTATAGTCCTCAGGTCTGTTCTGTCTCTGTTGCAGCTCTCAGAATGACCATGTCTGTGTATGTGATGTTGGTAAAAGTATGCTCTGTTTTCAAGAAAGGAAGTTAAAATCAGCCACATAAACCAGGCAATGCTTTCAGAAGCCTGTGTCTGTACATGCTTACATCAGTGTGATATGTGTCACAGCTTGAGTCATTGATCTCATTCCTCTATACAGTTTCTGAATCTGTATGAATGTGGCTTTACACAGTTTCCTAATGTTCATGTCCTATTTTTATAGATCATGGTCTTTATAAGTATAACCTCACCATCCTCTGTCTGTCATCTATCATCTGCCATACTGTGGTTAAAGAGCAACTGCAACTTAGTGTGGTTTTCTTTGTAAGTTGCCACTGGCCTATCACACACACACACGCATGTACGGAAGCATGCACACACATCTATATATACACACACACACACACACACACACACACACACACACACATACACAGTGACCCCTTCAAATTTTTGACTAGCAGCGGGATCAGGGGGAACAATTAACATCAATAAGGCATAAAAGATGATAGGAAGTGCTGGTAACACTGATCACTGACATTTGATGAGTGGCAGTTGAAGTTTTTTGTAAGTCAATACATATGAAAATTGATCACTGTGTAGTTAGTGCTGCCACGTTCATTTTATTATAGACTGAATAGTAAACTCAGCAGAAACTCAAAAAACCTCCTTTACCCCCCTTTTAATGGCGTGACTTACAGATATAAGAAGAAGCAGATAGATAGAGAAGTGTTACAATACAAACTTATTATGGGCCAAAATCCTGAGACATTTGAACAAAAGATAAATCTCAAAACGACTGTCCAAATTTTATTTATGTACATGTATGTGTATGGCTTTTCTACAGAAAGCTGGTATAGAGATGAATTTCTGAAAGTTTGTGTGGTTTGTGTGGCTCTCACCTGAACTTCCTGTTATGAGAACAATGCATCTATTTAGAACTCAGAGCTGGAAACTGCTCTGAGATGACAGATATACATTTAAAACAAACTGCACGTTTCTAGTGAGTGTTCAGAAAAAAAAATTGAAAGTTATAAGTTTACGCAGGGTACAGATCATTTGACTTAAAGAACATTTAGGATTTATATGAAGATATGACTGGCTACCGCGAGAGACCTACAGTATCACTTCAGGTACACCCAGACATGTATGGAGGGCTAAACATGACAATTATAAATAAATAAATGTGTGAATAAATAAGTAAGTATAGAAATAAATAAATACATAAATACAATATACCCTGGAAAATTGCTAAATGTATTCCTACTTTTGTTTATTAACTTATTTCAAGATTTATTTATTTCTGAATTTCCACATTTCTTCATTTATTTATTTTGTGTTGTCACATTTCTTTATTTATCCCAGCCTTAGTCGAAACCATGATTAGGCCGCAGGGCACCTCAGACAGAACAATCAATCGCCTACCTTATCAGCATACAGCAACAAATAAATGCAATTGCCCACTTTACCACTCCCCCACATGCTGTATAGAAATGAAACTGAAAGATTCAATGCCTTCATATTGCAGTGCTCTCTGGTTTTCGAAATGCAACCAACCCAGTTTCCCACAGAGCGTTTTATGGACTCCTTGCTCAGGGGACGAGCACTGGAATGGGCCACGGCGGTGTGGCAGAGTGCGCTGTCTAATCACACCACCTTAGATGCCTTTGTGGAGGTCCTTAAGGCCACCTTTCACCATCCCCATACAGAGGGGTACATAACCTTTCCATTACTCCGCATTCGCCAGGGTATCCGGTCAGTTGCGGATTACACCGTTGAGTTGTGGACCCATGCAGACCTTCTCTGAAGGACTCAGCCATGGAGAAGTACATTAAGAAGGTGATCTCATTAGGGTTCATCTTCTCCAGTGGGGGCGGGGTTCTTTTTTTGCAAAAAAAGAAAAAAAGATGGGGAGTCGATACCTCCTGCCTTTAATGAACTCGGCCTTCGAATGACTGCAGAAGACTCAAATCTTTACAAAATAGGCCTTTGCAGCACGTATAATCTATATAATTAAGGCAGGAAATGAGAGGAAAATTACATTCTTCACACCTGTAGGCCACTATGAGCATCTGGTCATACCCTTTGGTCTCATTAATGCACCCACTGTTTTTCAGTGGTTTATGAATGAGGCTCCCCGGAAGATGATAAACAGCTTTACGTTTGTCTACTTGGATCATATCCTCATTTTATGAACACCTTAGAGAAGCATACAGTACTGTTCACTTGCTGTGGGTCTTGGAGCTTCTCCTGCAGCACAATTTGTTTGTCAAGCTGGAGAACTCCCAATTCCACATGACCACCACCTCCTTCCTGCATTTCGTAGTGTCCTGTGGTCACCTCCGCATGGATCCGGCCAAGATAAAACTGGTGGCGCAATGGCCACGGTCTACCTCGCTTCATGCTGTTCAGTTCTTTCTGGTGTTCGCCAACTTCTTCCATCGTTTCACTAGAAACTTCAGTGCTCTGGCAGCCCCACTCATTGCCTTCACAAAAAAAGACTTAAAGGTTTAAATGGATGATCAAGACCCAATGCGCCTTCAACACCATCAAGGCTAAGCTAACTACTGCACCGGTCCTACAATTGCCCAAAGAGGAGGTGAAAAGAAAAGAGAAAAGTGAAAAGAGATAAACTGAAGAGAAAAGTGAAAAGAGAAAAGATAATAGAGACAGGATAGGATAAAGACAATAGAGAAGGTTTAACCCTGTCTCGATTGGACAGGGGACTTCTTAGTTGTATTTATGTTTGATGTATCTTTTGTTTCATTAGTGATTGTGTTCAATTAATAAACAAACGCTATCTAATGACGGGAAAGCCTCTCGTAAGTGTGCACAATCACTCCCACAGCTCACACATACAGCCTCCCCTCCAACGTCCTGCATCAGGGCTCTGTATTAAAAACGCCCAGGCTAGCACCACATGCTATCCTTCCACATCATAACAGAAAATGTAACTTTTAAGTTCGGTAAATCCTGTCCTAGTTATGAGAAAATCACCATTCCACATGTTGTAATTATGCATGGGTGTGTTACTGTAAGTAGTCAGAATACATGGTCACATAGTAGTAGTAGTAGTAGTTGTAGTAGTTGTAGTATCACACAGAATGCATAGAAAAATGCAGTGCTGTATCCAGCTATCTCTATAGCAGACATCTCCTGTTAATGCCGCATGTCTGCATTAGGTGTTAAAGGGCTGTGGATCCCTTTGAGAGTAAGTTAATTTCGCATAGTAGTAATATTACATCTAAAAAGTGTGGCACATGTATTATAGTAGTTGCATTTTTCTCTCTGGCAGGTGTTTTCGGCTGCAAACAGATGCAAATATACTGTACAGTAAGAATGTACAACATAGGCAGTCTTGCCAGAGTGCCATTTCGCAGAAATGCAGCAATAGCAGCATTTTAAAAAATCTGAACAGTGATGAAATTTGTGCAATTGGTTTTCTATTTCTAATTTGTGTTTCACACCTATCATGTCACTTCAGGTCAGGTCACTTTGGGTCAATCAGCCTTGTTGGAGTGGCTGCCCTGGTGGCTTAATGGTTAGCACTGTCTTCTCACACTATCAGCGCTGGGGGTCTAAATCTTATCTTCAGTCTATGAGTGTGAGGTTTGCATGCTCTCCGCATGCTTGGTGGGTTTGGTGGTACTCTGGTTTCTCTCACAGTCCAGCATCAGTCCAACATGCAGTGTACGCTGAATTGGTGTTTAGAACTGCTCAGTGTAGTGACTGGTGGTGTGAATGTGTGTGCTTATGTCCTTGTCCTTGTGCTTGTCCCCTATATGCGCAAAATTATTAGCAACAATAATAATGTAAAAAAAGAAAAAGACACAGAACAATGAAAAGATAAATATATGCAGCTATCCTATCTTTTAAAGAGTATAATTTTATTTATGTAATGAATAAACAGGGAGCGATACTGCTCAGTTCAAAGAGAATTGTGAGTGGGTGAGGTAGCAAGTAAATAATTATAAGGGTTAACCCCTAGAGGGTACCAAACGCCCAATAACTACGTTTCTGTTTTTTGGTTGTAGTTCGTTTGAAGGGAACTTCATTTCCCATAAGGCACCTCGGTCAGGTGATGAGGGCACTCACCTGAACCGAGGTGAATCATTAGTTAGATTAGTAAGAGTATAAAAACCCTGCTTACGTTCTGTCTAGCGTCTAGCATTTGTTATGGTTAAATTAAAGTGGTCAGATGTGACTTTAGAGGATTTTGTTTGTGTTCATGTTAGAAAGTGTTTGGTTTCAGTTTTCTTTGAATTTTCAATAAAAAGATCATCTCTGTGACCATCATCTCCGCCTCTGCATTTATGCCCCGAAAGCACAAGACACCCGCATGTGACAACAATGGGTCATGACTGGAGCACAAGAAAAAAATAATAGTATTAAAAGAAGTTTATATATTTATTTTCATTATTGTTGAGGACAATATAATGTTAATATGACAAAATACATTTTAATCTATAATTAATTTTAATTCTAAAGGCTAGTAATATAAAAAAAACTGCAGAATACTGAAAATAGTATTGTACTGATAATACTGATACTAAGTATTAATGATATCAAGTTAACATATACTAATCAGTTGTGCTCTCAGCTGAAGAACTAATGGAATGCAAATAAAAAGCATAAAGATAATGCCACATTTGAAAAATCACTATGAGCCACATTTTGTTTACACATTAATAACCTGCCTATAACGTTTGAACACAGTAAGCCAGCCTACTCATGGCTGCCATGGAATGCTGATGATCATTAAAGGATCTGCTGATGTAACAAGAGGAATATTTCCTGTGGTGTGGTCATTCTGTATTGTCTAAGCGTCACAGAGTACCATTTTGTCCTTCTTTTAGGAGTAGGAGAAGAGCTAGTGTTTAATATTCATAAAATAGGAAATTACTCCTATCTCCACCAAAATGTAGGAGAGCTCCAGAGGTGTCCTAACTGGATAGGAGTAGAGAGGAAATGACGTTTAACCAGGGACGTCCATGGAGAAAAGACGTTTTATTAACACTCAGTGACACAGAGCTTATAAAAGATACGATTGGACAAAAATAATGTTCCTTTTTTTTTTTTTAAACATTGCATGCGGTACAGTATGTAACTGGTTAATTAGAAAATATTCCTTATGCTGTCTATGGAGCTGACTGCTGCTTTTTTATTATGTTTTTTTTTTAGTAACAGTAAAGATGCAGCATTGAGACAGTGACACAGCCGACAATATCAGAAATAGTGAATCAATCTAAAGCACCAACAGCAGTAAAATACCACTGATCATGCGCAGATTCATACCATGCAGAATTAAATCAATGACTTTTTGATTTAAATGTCTCTCCAGTTTCACTTTCTTTTTGAAATAATTTTGATCACACGATGACAGGCCTACACAACTCTATGATGGGGACCTGATTAGAACTAATTAGATCAGTTTGACATGAATAACATCATGGAGCCGAGTCACACATCTATAAGTTTGGTCTGTGCATAAAGCTTTCATACATCTGGCACTGATTTCTCTATTTCCCTTTTTTTTACTGTTTAAAACTACAAAAACGTGACTAAACAACAAAACACACATTATACTGTGTAGCCTACTTTGCATCTCTCAGTGTCATAAACAGTGATATCATGTGCTTTCCTAAGAGCAATCCTACTCATTGCTGAAAATAAAAGTAAGAAATCTCCATAAATGACTTTAACATCCTACTCTGAGCTAGGAATATTTTTAGTTCTAAATTAGCACGATACCTAGGAGTGACTCTGAGATGCTTAGTAAATAAAGGCCCAGATGTCCAATTTCTCAAAAAAATATATAGTATAGTCTAAAACATATCCTGCTGCCTTCTCTGTCACTCTGTCAGTTGTTGTTGAACTCCACCTACTTGACTATGAAACCCTGAATTTAAAAAGATGAATACTCTTGTCTATCGGATTTTTTTTTCTTGTTTGAGTCATTTACACCAATCAGCCATAAAAAAAATAAACTTGTTTTTCTGGTTCATTTCATGGGTGATTTCATGAGTTCATGAGTGATTTTGTGCTACGTTGGCTTTTCTGAGAGGACCAGACGGACATTTAGACAGACTTGTGGGCTTGGGTGAGCCTTGGGTGCATATTATCCTGTCATTATACTGGTGTATACTGTAGTTGGTGATCAATGTTGTTCAGTTCACCTGGCGGTGGTGTTGATGCTATGGCTTATCAGTGTAGATAGCGATTGAATTGAAATAACACTTTAAGTTTCCTTGTAAATGTATATATACTCAGCAAAAAAAGAAACGTCCTCTGACTTTCAACTGTTTTTACTTTCAGTAAACTTAATGTGTAAA
>JAQQZT010000013.1:4702005-4721389 GCA_030068275.1 Clarias platycephalus | reverse complement strand
TGCACAAGAAAGATTAAACTTCAAGCATTTTTGTTTAAACAGTAAATTCATCACTTTGTAAAGATGAGTGATGACACTGCTACTTTTTTGAACAGACTAATATTTGTTTTTCTTCACTTACATTAAACTAAAAATACATTTAGCACATTTTACTTCATGTTGTGATACAGAATAGAATGTGCAGGGGGTCCACTGCATTTATGTGATTTAAATTAAAAGTTATTATATGGATACGGAGCTTTACAAAAAATTTTCAACACACTGCTATTATTTTGAACACCACTGTACATTCCACTTCTCCTATACTTAAGTAATGGCTTTTCTCTATATTTATTTTGGCTCCTGATCCTTTACATTATTTTTCCAATATTCTTAGTGCTTCACTTACACTCTGTTTGTCTTTGACTACTAGTGTTGTCATCAGCATACTGATAGACTTGTTCAGATTTATAGTCTTCTATTTCTATCTTTTTTATTTTCTCCTCTTAATGATAGTCCTAATGGTTCTGATGCTAGTGTGTATAAAAGTGCAGAAAGAGGACATCTTTGTCTTATTGATCGTTATTTTAAAACAAAAGCCATTGCATTTTACACGTTAATATATCTGTGTATAACATTTTTATCCAGCTTGTGTATATTTCCCCAAAACCAAACTTCTGGATTACTTCAAATAAATATTCATGTTCCACTCTATCAAATGCTTTTTCCAAACTTTATTAAATACTCTCCTTTTCCATTCATGTAGTATACTACATCTCGTATGTTGCTTATTGTATCCACTATGTCTCTCCCCTCCACTGCATACGCTTGAGTGGTTTTTATTATGTGCGGTAATACTTTCTTCAATCTATTGGCTAAAACTTTTGATAGGATTTTAAAATCTACATTTAAAAGAGTTAGTGGTCTATAATTTTTCCAAGTCATTCCGATTCCCCTTTTTCTTATATAGTAATTTTATTATTCCCATTTTCAATGATTCGCTCATTTCTTTCTTTTTGAATACATCAACATACAATTGTTTCAAGATTGGGATTAGGCTATTAGGTCTATTCCTTTCTAATTGAAAATCTAATTTTGTATTTCTTTCACCTTCCAGTGCATATTGCATTTTTCCTCTTCTACTCTATTTAGTTTATCTTTTAGGTCTAATACCTTTTCTGTGTTGCCTTTGCCTTTATTTTCATTTATTTCCTCTCTCTTTTTTTTAATTGGCTCCTTATTTCCTCCTCTTGTTTTCTTTAAATTTTTTGTCTAAAACTGCTGTACTTTATGGAATTTTTATTTATCATATTTTAGATTATCCCACCATACTCTTTTATCCTCTTCTAATGTTTTTTATTCAATTCTATAAATTCAATATTTATACAATAAAATCTATCCTGTTATTCTGCATTATTTAAAACCTATATCCCTGTTAAGTCCATGTTTATAAATAAAAAACTATCGTCACTAAAAACTGTATCTTCAATACATCCTTTATTTTGTGCTGTACTTCTTCTGAACACAATGCCATGTCTAATCTACTTTGTTTCATTGTCCCTTGTACTATTTGTCTTCGTGAAAACACTTTCTTTTCTCTGTTCCTGTCTCTCCACATATCTACTAATTTAAAATCTGCCATTATTTTCTTTAATTCGTTTCTCCCTTGATCTGATTTAAATACCATTCCAGCACCGATACCTATTTTATACATTACCGTGTTAAAATCTCCCAGTAATATTGTATTCTTTTCTTTTTTCAAACTGCTATTTAAAAAAAAAAAAAAAAAACTCATTTTCTTTGTCTTCATTTGGTGCATATATGTTATATATGCAAGCCTTCTCTTTTTCTATTTCCACTTCAGTTACAATTAATTTACCTCGTGTCACTCATGATAACTTTTTCGTTTTCACACACTCCTCTTCTTGTTAAAATTGCTACTCCCCCACCTCTCTTTATCACCGTTATTAAAATAAATTGTTCCATCCCACTTGTCTTAACACATTCTTAATAATAATAAATTTTATTTGTAACGCACTTTTCATTCATTAAATCTCAAAGTGCTAACAGATAAAAAAAGAGAAAAGATGAAATAAAGTACAAAACAATAAAATAAAACCACATTAACAATTGTTAACTTTCTTGAATAAAAAAGTCTTCGAGTTAGCTTTAAAAGAGTCAAGGCTCTGTGTGGCTTTTAGATGGACAGGAAGGCGATTCCAGAGCTGTGGTGCAACGTTCACTTTGAGGGACTTTGAGGAGCACACTTCCAGATGACCCAAGGGTGCGCTTAGAACATTATACAGAGATCAGTTCTTGCAGATAGGATTTTATATTCAACGCAGGATGAGACAGGAAGCCAGTGCAGTGATTAGAGAATGGGAGTGATGTGTTCAAATTTCCTGGTTTTTGTTAGAATTCTAGCGGCACTATTTTGGATGTATTGTAATTTTTGAATGTCCTTGACAGGGATCCCAACAGAGAGTCCATTACAGTAATCCAGCCTTGATGATATGAAGGCATGAACAAGTTTCTCTGCATCTGGGAGTGTTAAAAGGGGGCGGAGTTTGGAGATATTTTGTAGATGGTAAACTGATGTTTTACACGGGTGTTTTATATGTTCGCTGAAAGTCAGCTGTGGATTAAACCGAACCCCCAGGTTAGTGACTGTGGAGGACAAAGTGATGACCTGACCATCAAAAGTAAACTGACATATGGGAGAAGAAAGGATCTGATGAGGGGTACCAACAAGAAGTGCCGCAGTTTTATTGCTGTTCAACTATAGAAAGTTATTGTTCATCCATACCTTTGTGGTCCATGTCCATCTCCTCAAGGCATGCAGTAAGGTTCAAAAGGGCTTAAGAGAGGCTTGGAGCAGTTTTAATATAAAGCTGCGTGTCGTCAGCATAGCAATGAAAATGTCTGCTGATAATGCACCCAAGGGTAACATATAAATGGTAAAAATAATGGGGCCAAGAACCGACCCCTGTGGAACACCACATGTGACATTAAGCAGCCTGGACTTACATCCTCCCAACAGGACACATTCAGACCTGTCAGACAGGTAGGACTGGAACCACTGCAATGTAGTTTGTGACAGACCAATAGTGTAATGGAGACTATCCAGAAGAATTGTATGATCCACTGTATCGAAGGCTGCTGACAAATCAAGAAGGATAAGTAGAGAAGGCGATCCTGCATCAACTGTCATGAGTAGATCATTTGTCACCCTGAGCAGTGCTGTCTCCATGCTGTGGGCTAATCGGAAGCCCGACGGGAACTTCTCAAATAAGTTATTGCACTTGAGGTGGTTCAAGAGCTGAAAGGCAACTGGACCTTTGATAGAAATGTGAGATTTGAAATGGACCTGTAGTTTCCAAACACATCAGGATCTAGTGAGGGCTTCTTCAAAGTCGTACAGATGAAAGCAGCTTTCAAAGAAGGTGGAACATAGCCAGTTTGTAATGAAAGATTAACAAATTGCTATTAATGGACTGATAATAGGAATGAATGACTTGAGCAGAACTGTTGGGATGGGGTCCAATGTACAAGATGATGGTCTCATTCCTCGCAAAATTTCTTCAAATGTGGCTGTTTGAAACCTCTGAAGTATGGGAGAGATGGCAAACTCCCAGATGAGGAGTCAGAGACAAAGGGAGATTGAGGGAGAGGCCCAGAAATTGAAGAGCGGATACTGTGGACTTTAGATCTAAAAAAGTAAATAAAGCAGTTGCATCACTTTTCTGTGGCTTCAATAAAAGAATAGTTGCTGGGATAAAAAACCAAGAAGATGGTTTATGGTGGCAAAAAGCTGCTTGGAGTTGCCGGGATTTTTATTTATTTGATTAGAGTAAATTTGACGCTGCATATCCTTCAAGGCCTTGAAATATGCTCTTTGATGGTCACGGAGAGCAAGCTTATAGACTTTCTAAACTGGCGCTCCAAGGTGCGACCAGCCACTTTCATATGGCTGTGTGTAGTTCCTGTGTGTACAGTACCAGGGAGCAGAGCATTTAAAACTTACTTCACATGTCCTGATAGGAGCATGACGGTCAAGAGTACTGCTCAGGGATTCGTTATAGAATTCTACCAATTCATCCGCTGTCATGTCAACTGGACAGGTGATTTGTATGAAGTCTGCAGCCATGGAGGTTAGATTAATGCGTTTCCAGTTTCGAAAAGATATTTGCCGCTTGGATCTAGTAATAGGCATTGAGAAAGTGAAGGCCAAAGATATCCCCATATGGTCCGACACACCCAGGTCATAGACCTCTAAGCCTTTGATGGGGGCTGAGTCAGTAATGACAAGGTCTAAAGTGTGCCCCCTAGTGTGTGTGGGGACATTCACATGCTGCTGGAGGCCAAGACAGTCGAGCAGACTCAGTTAGTGTTGAAGATTTACATATCCATGTAGACGATCCCTCTTGTCAGCTTTCAACAGAATTTCTATGTTGGTTGACATGGAAGTAAATCATGCATTTCAGGAAGGAATGAGGAGTGAGGCTTGGGGGGACGATATATAAGCAGCACCGTCATTGAGTATGGAATGCTTAGCCTTTAAATGCAAACCTCCATAGAGATAAAGTCAGACAGTGGCAAAGGAGAAAGTTTCAAATCATCCAGATGAATAACAGCCAAGCCACCTCCACTTCCAGGGCAGCGAGCTTTCTCCAAATAACTGTAGCCCTGAGGACAGGCTTCATTGAGTGATGAATAATCTCCTGTTTTATGCCAAGTTTCAACCAGGCACATAAAATCCAGTCTTTTATTCAAGATGTGATCATGTATGAGAAATGATTTATTATTAAGCGATTGCGTGTTCAGTATTTCCATAGTAGCAGGAGACAGATCTATTGGTACATGTCTCTGTAAGTGCCGCGATACACTATGATCCACTCCACGATTTTTATTCCGCCCAGCACTAGAGGATCTCACAGAGGCGGGGCGGGTGGCAGCTACGTAGTCCAGGTGTGACAGTGTTCTGATGACGCCTCTCAGGTACGACACGTGCTGCTGCAGACCAGACAGATGGAATTTTATCAGTGCCTTGCTGGAAATAGACAAACTTTTTTCGGGTATATACAGGGGTCGATGAAGAAGTCCAAGCTGTCTTATGACTGGGATGCAAGATGGAGGTAACCGCCAGTTAAGACTCAACAGCTGAGTTGGCATCCGAAATGCCTGCGTCCTCTCCCCTCCTCCCCCAGATGCATGTTCTTTGTCCATTTCAAAGCAGAGGTAGAGAAGGTGGAGAAGCGACATACATACAACGCCTCCATCCTCTCCCTCCTCCTCAAGTAGGCCATCAAATTCTTCATCCCAGTTTGTTTCTTGTACACATAAAATATCTACATTCTTACTGCTTGTTAAAACTTTCAAATTTCAACTCGTTCTTTAGTCCTCTCTCATTAATTGACGCACATCTCAAAGTCATCGCTACAAATAATAATAATGTCTATATTAATAAGATGTCTTCCATCTCCTCTTCAAGCTTATTTAAATCCTTTATGTCCTTCTGTTGTTCTTTTCCTCCGTCTCCCACCTCCATTCGCCGCGTCTCCTCTTGTTCATTCTTTCCAGTCCTTGCTTGGTGTTTTATTCCACTTTTCCCTTTGTCTTCCATCTCCTCTTCATGCTTATTTAAATCCTTTATGTCCTTTTGCTGTCTTTTTTTTTTCTCCATCTCCTTCCTCAGTCCACATTGTCTCCTCTTGTACGTGTTCCTCTCCAACTCTTACCGCTTCCACTCCATTGTCCTGAGAATCTCCTTGTATTCTCTTGTCCATCCTCGAGTCTTCGTCAGTTTCCATTTCGTTTTGTTTGTCATTTTCTTCCTCACGCTCTTGTTCCACTTGTATTTCGTTGTTGTCTTCAGTCATATTTGTTTGTTCGTTTTCTTCTTCCGTCGGTTGACATTTGCACTGAAAGCTTCGGCATCTTTGAGCGCTGCACTCTTTTGCGAAGTGTCCGTGTTGGTTACATTTCCAACACAGAAATGATGGACAGTCTTTGATCATGTGTCCAGGGTCCATGCACAATATTCATCTGCCTATCGTGCTGGACCCTGAAGTACTGCTGTCCTGTCACGGTGTTAAACTTCGTGCTGTAATGCAGCGATGCCACTGTCGTCGGGAATTTCACTTTAAGATACCGTGTCCCGTCCGCTATTTCAGTGCCCGGATAAAATCTCCTTTTAATGAGTAAAATCGGTATCACTCCCCAGTCCATCAAGTTTTTTAAAATTTCCTCATCCGCAATGTAAACAGGGAGATGTAGGAATGACACCAATATTTCATTAGTCTCCAGTTCCTTAACTGAATATAATTCTCCTTTAATTTTTATGCCTTCGAGCAGGCATTCGGCTTCTGTTTTATCAGGTACTGTGACTTCATATTCAGAGGTTTGTGTTGGGCGACCTGCCAGTAACTCCCCCCTGACGATTGTGTCATTGGTTGATTTTAATATGTCTTCTGCTTTAATCGTTTTGTTTTGACTCACATCGATTATTACAGTTGCTTCCTTTTTATACATTCTCTCTTCTTTTTTTCATTTTTGACATATATCCTTATTTTTCCATCTGTCTTTCCCTTGTTTTCCATCGTCTTCCTCGTTTATCGTCGTTTCCTTTTGCCCATTCATTGATTTTGCACTTGTTTCATTTTTATTCCTTGTGTCTCTAGTTCATTCATCCGCAAACCTGCTTAGCTTCCTAGTCCAGACGAGATAGGGCGCTCTCAGACTGGTATGGCTGTAAGCGAAAGCTGGTTTGAAGGCAGGCCTATTTGAACAATGATGCAGTTTTAAAAAATACAAAAAAAATGAAAGAAAAAAATACATATAAGGAATAAAATTGAAAAGCTAACAGCACCTGATATTTAAGGCAGACTCCCATCCAAGTACTAACCAGGTCTGAGTCTGCTTAGCTTCTGAGATCAGACAAGATCTGGCACTCTCAGACTGGTATGGCCCCAAGTAAAAGGTGGGTTGAAGGGAGGCGTATTTGAACAATAGCAATGCAGTTAAAAAAATAATAAATAAATAAATAAATAAATAAGTCTATATGAGGAATAAAACTGAAAAGCTTATAGCACCTGATATTTAAGGCGGTCTCCCATCCAAGTACTAACCAGGCCCAAGCCTGCTTAGCTTCTGAGATCAGACAAGATCTGGCACTCTCAGACTGGTATGGCCATATGTGATGGGATGAATCCCGGAAGGGAGGCCTATTTGAACAATATCAATGCAGTTTTAAAAAAAGAAAATAAATGTAAAAAAAATCTATGAGAAATAAAACTGAAAAACTTACAGCACCTGCTAGATTGAAATAGAGGGTATAAAACGTCAAAAAGTTGGATTTTGATTGATTGCTCAACGGTCAAAAAGGTCAAGGGTCATCATAATTAATAAATATGCTGACAAGTCTAGGTCAAAGGTCAGTGTAATTTGTAAAAAAAAAAAATGCTTACAAGTAATTAAGAAAGTAATTAGGAAACATGCTGACAAGTAATTGATAAATATGCTGACAAATCTAGGTCAGCGTATTTACAAATGACTAATTATAATCCGCAGTAACTATAATTATGTTGACATTTTTCCAAAGGGCGGGGGGGGGGTGTATTATTAAAGATTGTAATGATGTTAAATGATTTCATGTGTCCCTGATCTCACACACACCCCTTCCACCCACCCGGCCTAGACCAAAGCACACATGCATACATAGTCCACAAAAGTCCTCTGTTGACAATTGTTAGTAATTATCGCCTCCCTGAAGACTCCGCCCTAATGTTGTATAAATGAGACTATGTACATAATTCGAGTTAAACCTTCAGCAAACAATATGGCTCAGGAATTCAGACCTCATTTTTACACCCCAATCATTGCCTTGGACAACTAGTTCGGTCAAAAGTTGAGGAAAACACGGGTGAAGCGCTAGGAAAAAGAAATCTGACCTATCCGTCTTCGGGCGATGAAGCTGACGGCGTGCACATCCAGCACCATTTTAGCCATCATCCGTGGTGTGACAGGGGAGCTGTTGGACAGAATTATTGATCAGGATCTGAAAGACAACTGCTACGGATGTGCGATTGATCACCCGAGTCAACTCCAGCACGCGAGTTTGTTTGATCCTGACTACTACTATCTGCACATGAACGCCTTCAGATTGCTGAAAAAACTTAAAACCATGGTTGAAATACACTTTAGCAAGAGCTCTGAAACTGTGCGGAATTAACCGCACGCCATCCCTGGAAAAAATTCTGGGCATTGTTGAAGCTGCTGTGTGCGATTGGCGAGATGAGGCCAACATCAAAACTGTGCTGAGCGAGCTCAAAGAGAAAACGATAGAAATTTGTGGAGAACAAGTCTATTAAGACATCATGGACTACTGGACCGTTCACTCATCTCTGGAGCCCCCTGATCAGCCACATAGATGGGAAACTTCAAAATACGCTACATCAATTCTGACTCTGAGAAAGATCTGAAGACAATTCACCTGTGCTCTCCAACAAATCGGTGAACTGAGAGTTGTCGACCCTAGTATTTTTTCCTGTTGATGAAGACGCGGTTTATCGACTAGAAAGGTTCATGAGCAACGTACGAGATTTTACGGGAAATTGGGACTTAGTGTAATCTAAATAATGAATATCCTTTCCATACTTATGTTCACCGAGTTTTATCTGCTACAGTATGTTTGCTGAACCTTTTGACTGCAAAACTATTCATGTAATATGTATCTCAACCTCTGTAACCAATATGTGTGTTTCTAAATTACTTAGAAAGGAAAACGATGTTAATTTTTTTTGATTACCTGTTTTAATATTTAATGCACAAAATGTAAATCTTATTCACATTATAAGTTGTTGGAGAATAAATGTCTACACTGGTGTTTGGTCATTCTTGTCCCGATACCCAAAAATGACAGTGTTTGTTGAAGAATATATATTATACATCGTCAGACCCAGGGTCGTAACGGTGGTGTTGAAAGTTTGGAAAGAGCTACTGTATCATTGAGAAAATAGGAAAAAAACTGGTTATCAGAGCAGGATGCATACACTCTACGTAAACCGGTATCTACAAAATCTAAAAAAAAAATTTTAAAAAAAAACGAACAATGGCAAGCTGATTTAGTTGATATGAGTCTTGTCAGACAGTAATGATAATTTTTGATAACGTGTATAGATATTTTATCCAAATATGCGAGTGTTACGAAACAAGTCCAGATCTGAGGTCACTAAAGCTTGTGATTCTGTTCTGAAGCAGGGAAGAATCCCCCCAAAAATTACAAACCCATCAAGGGCAGGAGTTTCAATTTCAAAGCTTAATGAAGAAACAACAACATTACTCACTTTGCCACTGGTACGGGGCAAAAGGCTTCGTTGTGAAAGATTCAACAGAACCCTAAAGACTAGGATGTGAAGATATTTTACAGCTTTTAACACAAGAAAATACACCGACATTGTGCAGGATTTGATTCACGCCTACAATAACAGTCACCATTCCAGCATTAAAATGAAACCTATCGAGGTAAGCTATTTAAAACGCTTTATGGACTATGGTCACCGAAAGTAAAGAAAATCTTGTTCGTCAAGATCCAAAACTGAATAAAAGTCTGTCTGGTGAAGTGGGTGGGGTGGCCGGAAAAATGTAATTCCTAGGTTCCTGCCAAAGACATAGTTAACATCGAGCATTAGAATTGAAAAGGGTTTCGTGACAAACATAACGGTTACCTTTAATCACTAAACCATGGATGAGTGCGCATTCTTTGTGACCCCTCCAAGCAACACACATTTATCCAAATAAAGATTTCTCACTATACTACTAAATTCGCCAAGCCAATAGATCTCGAAGGCGACTGGGAGGTAGCACTTTCAGAGGTTCAGTATATCCATAGTTGGTACTCACAATCACAGCAAGACTCTCTATGTTACATTAGTCTGAAGGAGGGAAATAAAATACACAACCATTTTTTTTTAAATATCAGTCATGGGTACATAGAAAAGTAGAACTGGTTAAAGAAATTAACAAACCTATAAAAACACTGAAACTTGACGTGGCGATATCCTATAACCCTATGAAAAATTAAATTTGCATGGAGAGCTTAAAACCATATACTTTCAAAGCCAATGGAAGCATAGCTTACAGTATATGCTCGGTTTGATACCCGACAAAGCGTTGACATTCCAACATCAAGAAGCGCCAAATCCCGCAGATATTCATGCGGGTTTTTACTCAATTAATGTATGTACTGACATTATTGAGTATCAACAAGTCGGTGACAGCTTTGTCCCGTTACTGAGATGTGCGCATATATCGGGTGAAAACAAAGTTGTCACTATTACTTATGATAAGCCACATTACGTACCGCTCACCAAGAACCACATTACCGATATTGTAACTGAAGTCAAGTCTGATCAGAACACTTGCCAGGGTACTACAGGACTCCCACCATGTATTGGGTGGGTCTAGGAGGGCTGTTTCGAATGGCGGTTCCGTTTTTAAAAAGAACACAATTTTGCACTGGATTATTCTACGAAGACACAGCGGGGCACATGGAGGTCACTGATTCGCATGGTCGAAACGAGGGTCTTAAAAAAAGGGCTTTGTAGCACTCTATGTAGATGGTGCTCAGTATCCAGCAAAACCGTTTCATATTTATTCGCATTCAACCTGAATCCTGATGACGACTGTGGCAAGCATTTGGAACTCAGATTTCGACAGCCTCTCCCAAGAACTGTGAATCTAATAGTGTACGCCAGTTGACAGTATTCTAGAAATAAACAACCGAAGAGACGGAAAGAACTGTAGCAAAGTAAAATATAACCCTGTTCAAGTTGAATTTTTAAGTTTAATTCAGTTTGTTGCGGACAACACTGTGTATATTTTCTGTGTCATAGAGCTAAAGGTTATTTGTTTAATCATAATGTCTATGTATAGCAACGATTTAAGTAGAAATTATAATGCGGTTGTGGCTTTTGTTTATTTACCCTAGAGTAAATAAAAGCACTCATTTAGTTACGTACAATGCGATAGTTCTTTGAACGTGCTTCATTAAATGTGTGTAGTGGACTATCAAAATGATGCTTACCAAAAATTCTTGATGCAAAGAGTTTTATTGAAACAAATGGTAACAAAATACAATTCAACAAACGTAGTTCCTCGTCAGTCATCTAAAAAAAAATCCAACCAGACAGATGTGTTAAGATCAGTTGATTTTAAAACACATTCGGGGGTCAAAGAGTCTTTTTAGTGGATGATGAGGAAACGAGACTGGGGGAGTACAAATCTTAAGATCTTTTTATTTCAGATATTCTGCGTCAAACATCCCCGTTAGGTATTGTTGAAAAGGGTATATTTAGGAGCGCTACAGTGTGTAACAATTCCTTCCAACATAAAGGTCTCCGATCTTCAGATACTTTATAACGGGCAGTGAGATTCTTCAGCAGATCAACCATGTGAGACCCTTTGATCGTGTTTCCTTTAAAAATAAATTCACAGTCATCGTTCCATGAAGCAACATATTTGGATTTTTAAAAAGTTTCCATAAATGTATGAAGCATTTCTTTTGTTCCTTGCAGAAACGTTGGAGATCACCTCTTGTACAATTTCATCTCTGAACGTTCAGCAACAGCTGCTTCGGTTTTGCTTTCCGGTATTTTGGGTAGGCTCAGGGTGAGTTCAGTGGTTTCCTGCTCTCCTAGTTTAACCAAGTTTAAAAACCTTTGCAGATGTCGATGTGTAGAGTTTAGCCTTCTCGTATTCATTCAGATCTGACCTTAACAAAATGTGATGAATTGCCTCGTCCAAGTTGTTTTCAACAGTCTTTAAGCTTTCTTTCTCTGTGGCGGTGTTTAAGTTTATCGAGCTGATGTTGAGGGACTAAATACAGTTTCTCTGCCTGCATGGTCTTTTTTTATTTTTTTAATTATTTTTGGGGATTTTTCTCCCTAATTTAGTCGTGTCCAACTCCTCCCCGTCACTAGGGGGCTCCCACATTAAGGCTACTACTACCACTCAGTTGGGAGGGCCGAAGACTATCACGTGGTTCCTCTGAACCGGCGTGACACCAGCCGACCGCATCTTTTCGAATTGATCGCTCACACACCGTTAGGGTCGGCGTAACACACTCGGAGGACAGCGCTATCCGCTCCTTCCGCGAGCTTGCAGACGCCCCCGATTGGCTGTAGAGCTGTGATTAATGTGGGAGTACCTCTCATCCCTCCCCTCTGAGAGAGATCGGCCAATCAGCTCTCTCTAGACCTCCGGCTGTGAGAGGAAAACAGCATCACCCGGGAACCGAACCAGCGATCTCCAGATGATAGGCCGAGCACTCTACCACTGCGCCACTCGGAGGGCCTGCAGTCTCCATGTTAATTGTTACGAGATGCAATTAAGCTGGTTATAAAAGGAATGGCTACACGGAGCAGCGGAAGAAGAAATCCTCCAGATTGATTAATAACTTTCCTTTTTGTTTCTATATATGCTCTATCAGCAAAAAGTAAAAAAAAAAAAAATTTTTATCTCTGTACTGTTGACGTTAGCGGTACGTTCCCTCTGAGCACGTTTAAGGCTAGTTCATCTATGCTCAAAATGAGACCAATGGGTGCATCGCGTGATATATTCTTTCTCTGCTGTGGTGTAGATCTGTGTAATGTTTACATCAACGGCAGAGAATTTTTCAATCGATTAGACATTGTTCTTATTACTTTAAAGTTTCTCTCTTCTTCTTGGGGACATAACCTGTTTTTCTTGTGGAAACACCCCTGACCGGAGACGTAGTTCTTCTGGCGTTCCTGCTTTTAGATCAACCAATAAATAACCGTATGGTCTAGCAGTGGCATCTTGAAAACTTTCAAAAAAATAGCTAGTATGCTGATCTGTAATTTGTCTCTAGGGTTTAAAAAAAAAAAAGAATCATGTAGCTGGTGTTCAGGCTGATCGTTCTGCTAGCCTTACCTTGAAAAAACTAATTTTGAACAAGATAGATGATGCTCAGATTTCTGGAGGTGCGTGTATTTTCCAAAAGCCTTTTTTACTTCATCGTTCTTACTGGTGGATTCCATTAAGTCATCTATTACCAATAAGTTTGTTTTGCTGGGTGGAAACAGATCATCATCACACAAAGAATCAGGGATTCCTTGAATAAAATTAATATTTATTCTCGTCAACAATTCAACATACAGAGGTTGCCAACAAGAAAAAAAAAAATTATGTTTTTGGGGACTTTCGACATTACCGCATTACAGTTTTCCAGCAAAAGTTTGATAAAATACGGTTTACGGCGATTACTAGGTCCACACAGACTATACAAGAAAAGAATAGTTGCATCCTCGTGTCAAACAGTCACATTTAGATTTTCCATGACTAATGAACAAATTACAGAAACAATGAAATGAACTATATACATTAGATACATGCATACAGACATATATACATAAACATGAACAAACTTAACCATAAGGGAGAGTAGTGAAATCAGGTAATAAAACACGCTTATCGTACAACAACCCCTGAATCTTTTTATCTGTGAGTGGTTCCTCAAATGAAACCCACATTTATCTTGTGTGATTTGATTGTACGAAGTTATAAGTTGACCGGTTTGATTAGGATTTTTCACTCGATCAACCACCAGCTCGGTCAGAGATTTCAGATTGATAATTTCAGAATTGGTATAATTTAGTGTAATACATTTAAAAGGAAAAATAATGAAGGCTAGAGTTTTTTCTAACTGTAGGTTTTAGGTCCTGCACTTACGAACTCAAATTTAATCACCGTCGTCTAGTCGGCAAGTCCTCCTAAATAATTGGCATCTAATCACCTTCTTTACTTTTAAAAATGAAGCTGTCGGTGTTTGTGTACAAACAACGTTGATTCAATTGGTCCATCAAATTATACAGTACAAGTATAGCAAATGCTGTAGTGAAAATACCAATGACTACATTAGCATTCCCGGGTTTAATCATTCTATCAGCAGCATAACGCCACTGTGCGAGTGCAACTTCATCGCTCAAAAAGGAGAACTAGCTAACATTTCATGTTCCCCGATATGTACAATGTAAAATCTCAGCTGGATCACTGATCAGAGATGTTTGATTTTTGTCTGCTTTTTGACACATCTTACCCCACAATTAATTAAGCACGAGTTTAGCCACTGATCTTTTGGCAGGATTAATGTCAATACGTTTTGGATCCATCTCGATTCCCTCGTTTTCTTTGAATATATTCATGTTTAGCGGTTTCACCCACTACCCAGGACGGAGATCCTGAACTTTCCTGTTTAGTCTTAAAAAAGCATTTTAATGTAGTCTGTAAAAAGATTGTGCCAGACTTCAAACACTTAATATTGTGACGAAAGAGGAGTTTGCTTTTCACGCGATATGGAAGAACGGATGCCCACAATCCCCTACATGGTAATACTTTAGCTCTGATTATACCAAAATAATTCCCCAGAGGATCAAAGTCCCGATAAATTATGACGTATTGACTGATCGGGTATGTCTTTGTCTTGTTCACATTTGGGTAAATAGAGGTAAAGTAAAAATAATCGATTTTCTCACCTGGGTTAGCTACTTAATTTAAATGTAATGCATTCGTTCGACCACCATTAAGGGAATCAAGGGTTTAAGCGCTCTGGAAAGTCAAACTCTTAGCAAGTTTATCACGCCGCTGTCGCTTTTCTTAATTTCACTCCAATCATGTTCCCATATTGTTGGGACATGTAAATTGAGGGATTCTTGCAAATTCTTGATTTTTCCCCCAACGATTTTTGATGGACATATCCAAAGCTAACCTTAGAAGAGCTAAGATGATGTGTGGTCATTGAGGGAAAACACTTTTCACAACCATGATAAAAACAACCAAGAAACTCAAAAGCATTTCGCGTGTGACCTACTTCACAATAACCAGCGACAAAATATTGACCAAACCTAGCTTCACCCAAGTTCAACGCATGCTTGAACAACGCAGGTGTTGAGAGATTTCTACCTGTTGATGTAATTGTCAAGCGGCGGAATAGCTAGAGTGTTTTTAGGAAGAAACATGGTTCTAAAGATTTTCATGCAGGCAGAAGTTATGCATTTAAAGGGGTCGACCTGTGTACTCTGGAGTATCTATTTTTTGAAAGCTAAACACCCCTTTCTCAAGGTCAACATCGTTGATACAGGATTCTGCCATCTCTTTCTTAAAATCAAAAACTGCCAGATACCGTTGCATACCACTTGAAAAACTCGGCTCTGTCTTTAGGCATCATACTATCCACACCGTAAAACTTTGGTTCAGGATATTTGCCTGCGTAGTTTTGGTGTTCTAAGGCTGCTAAGCTTCAGGGCAAAGAATTTTACCGCCTTGTGCAACGAGATCGGGCATTATTCCTTCCTTCACTAAATGATTTAACAAAAAGGTAGGAATCAAACCCTCTAGCATTATGTGCTATAAAAAGTATAGACTTTGTATTTGTTACGCCGGAACGTCTTGAAAAACTCGACAAGCGACACAACCGTCTCCTTCAGAAACCCACTTCTCTCCATGAAAATCAATACAGCATAAGCAATTAGCTATACGAGTTCCTGTTTCCCCGTCTAGTCTCAAAATTATAAAATATGTAATGGCTGTGTAAAACATATGTAATATGTTGAGCAATCTGGACATTTAATTAAGTTTTGAGCATGTTTGTAACAATCCGCATTATGGCACACTTTGCAGGTGAATTCGCATCGATGTTTCCGTGAATCTTCAAACCCTGAGTGACAGAACGACAGACGTAAGCAGAACCCAAAATCCCTGTGATGCTTTAACCCCGTAATAGTGAACTAAAGATTGAGCCTATTTTTCTTCTAGCTGTACTGCCGCGAGGTGGTCGTACTATTGGGATCACTAATTCAAGCGTATTGTCTGTAAAAAATTCCTAGTTTAATTTGAATGGCATTTTCAAGGATGGTAAGAAAAGACTGTAAATCGATGGACCCATTGACTAATTGAATGCGCAATGACAAATTGTCTAATTTCAACCAACACAACATCTTTGGGTGAAATAATTTCATTTGCCACATCCATCAGACTGTTTAAAACCTCTAAAAGAATTATAAAAATCAGCAAAGCTGTTGACATTGAGATTAGAAGAAGAGAATTTTTCCTCTATCACTAGTGTTATTGAATTGATCATGATTAATTATCGTAATATTAGGATCTACCCAGTTACCGAATTGTACATTTTGAACATTAGGAGATGGTACAGTCTCTTCATCGAGTTCTGCAAAACATTGGATGGGGGATCAAATAACTTAGTGACATTATAAGACTATGATTAAGATCATGAACCAAATCTGAAGGAGGTAATGATCTATATTGTTGAGCGGTTTCTGGAGTTGAGAGGATATTGATGTTTTGTTCAGTAGTTATGGTCAAACTTTCATTTACTGCGTCCAATAGTGCTGGATTTACCTCTAGAGAATCACCTCGTTGATTTAAGTGTAGACTGTTTTGCAATCCTAAAAGACTCTGATTTAACTCGTGGAATACGTCATGTCTGTGTGTTTATTATATTTTAACAGGAATTTTGGCTGAAATTTTCATTTTGACTATTGATCAGGTCTGAACTTCAGTTGATTTACTGCATCTAATAAGACTGGTTTTAATTGAGTGGGATGGTAATAATAATCAGATAGGATTTCTGTAATCTTAGACTCCGATTTAGTTTAGAGAATATGTTGCGTTGAGTCGCAGATGCAGTCGTTACGCTGTAACCCGAGCTAAGGGTCTGAATAACAAGCTGGTGCGGCAGTCTTAAACTTTCGTTTAGTTGGTTGATTGCATCAGGTAAATACGGATTGAGGGATGTGCATGATTCATAATGTAACAGACTATTTGAAAAAGATGAGTTTTCACCGAAGCAGAAATCATGAGGCATGAGGTGACGACATTACTTTCAATTCTATTTCTTTTAGCTTCTGAAGCGGACACATTAATAGAACGCTTCTGCACTAATTATATATATATAGTAAAATAATCTTAATCTTGTATTCAACGAAACACAGCTATTCAAGTTATCACACAAAGATGAAACACGTTCCCTACTAGAGTTTTGTTTCAATGCATTATCAAGGTTATTAAAGCTTTCAAATAAAACCTGAAATTATTGATAGAAGTCTCTACAGTAGGTGCCTCCCTGAGCTCCAGTTGATTAGGATCCTCGTGATTGATGTTATCTTCGGGTAAATCCAACTCTTGCACATCTGCGATATCACTCAACTAAAAAATAGAGTCAAAATTGTAGACAAAACAAAACAAAAAAAAGTTTATGCACTAAACAGATGGAAGAAAATAGAATGAATTAGTAGATAACCTGGAGTATTTGAATTATCTCGTGTTCAAGGGTGTATCATATCATATGTCCCATTTGTTGTGTTCATCTTGGCTGTGGAGCTACTACAGCTATTGGTCTTGCACGAGATTCCAGGTGTAGGCCTTGCACGGGTGTGTCAGGAAATTCGTCAGAAATAATCAGAACGTCATTGACTAAACATCGGGAAAACCAAATGAAATGTTCACTTAGTATTATGTATCGCACCTTTTTATTACAAAAAGTGCCAAGTGGTAGAATGAAATCACCTAAAGACCTAAAGGTACAATATCCCAGACATTACAATCAGATAAGCATACCAAGGTCTTATGTAATAAAAACATTAAAATTAAACTTTAGGTCTAAACCCATTTTTGTAAGGTAGAATGAGTCATTCTTCTATTATATATTACATATTTAGAATCTAATTGAATATAAATGTGCATGAATAAATTTTAACATTTATATGTTAAGTTCTTACCTGCTGAGAAGTCCATGATCTCTTTTGGATGAAGAAGCGATGTCCCCACTGAAAGTGCTTTGAAGGGAGGACCATTTGAATTATAGCAATGCGGTTTAAAAAAATAAAAAATAAAAAATCTATATGAAGAATAAAACTGAAAAGCTTACAGCACCTGGTATTTCAGGCAGTCTCCCATCCAAGTACTAACCAGGCTCAAGCATGCTTAGTTTCTGAGATCAAACAATATCTGGCACTCTCAGACTGGTATGGCTGTAAGCGAAAGCTGTTTTCAAGGGAGGCATATTTGAACAATAGCAATGTGGTGTAAAAAAAAAAAAAAAGAAAACCTTAATGAGGAAAAAAAAAAAAATCTGAAAAAACGTACAGCATCTGCTATTCCCATGAAGTCTCCCATAGAAGTACTAACAAGAAAGCTGCTTTAAAGGGAGGCATATTAGGACAATAGCAATGCAGTTAAAAAAAAAAAAAAAAAAAAGCAAAAACCTTTATGAGGAATAAAACTGAAAAGTTTACAGCACCTGCTATTCCCAGGAAGTCTCGCATCCAAGTACTAACCAGGCTCAGGCATGCTTAGCTTCTGAGATCAGACAGGATCTGGCACTCTGAGACTGGTATGGCCCTGCATGAAACCTGTTTTGAAGGGTGGCCTATTTGAACAATAGCAAAGCAGTTATAAAAAAAAATAAATAAATAAAAAACCTATATGAACAATAAAACTGAAAAGCTACTTTACCGTCCTTGTATTACAGCACACCAATGTATAAATGAATGAAATGCAACTCTACAAAAGCGCATCGAGAGAAGAGCAAGCGTGTTCCCTCTCTTAAAGAGGCCTCCATGATGAATCTTTCCGTGCGTGTTCCACTGGCAAATTCATCTATGCATTTTAAACCCAGTTTCACAGACAGGGCTTAATATAAGTCAGAAGTAGGCCTTAATCAGTACTAGTTAATCTAGGGCATTTAAGTATCTTTCATGAATGGAGCTTAAAATAGGCTTGCTTAGTCAGAGACTACAGAGTCCTGGAGTAATTTAAGTAAGCTTAAATGAGAACACCTGAGATAGGCCTGATTAGGTTGAGTATAAGCACATGCTGTTGGGCTGATGGTGTTGATTAAAACCTGAAATGGACTACAAAACAACTATTGTTGGTTTAAATCTTGACACAAAGCAATGGCAAACTTTAGTGAGTATGAAGAAAAAAAAAAAAAAAAAAAAAAAAACACAAATTTTGACAAAATCTCCAGTTATTGAAAGTAAAACCCACACTACTGTTTTTCACTGCAATTTGCAATGAATTCAATGAAAATGCAACCACAAGAACAATACTTCAGGTGAGATTTCTTTGTTATTATCATTGCACATTTCTCATATTTATATTTTTGTCACAATTTAACTGTATAGACTCTGTGGAAGAACCTAAAACTGGCTTTAAAAAGCCAGAATGCAGAGATAAGAAGACAGCGATTTATTACTGGCGGTGGAGCACCAAACAAAGACAAAACTGATGATGTGGGTGACTTGTTGTCTGGAATAATACAGAACCAGCAACCTCTGGAAGGTATACCAGATGATGATCACTTCAACAG
>JAQQZT010000013.1:4658543-4672646 GCA_030068275.1 Clarias platycephalus | reverse complement strand
ATACACAATGAATATAATTTCAGCATTCATTATTTCATGATTTGCAAAATCAAATATAAACACAGTTACTTGTATTTATTAAATATAAAAAAATATTAAGGGGCAAGAAAATTGGTTTATTAAAAGACTCTCACCAGTAAGACACAGGAACATAATGAGCTTCATGATGAATGAGTAGCTGTGACGTCACACACTAAATCTAGATAAAGTATAAAATAGAAAAAAAACACAAAAAAAACAATGCACATTAAACTGACCTAAGCTTTAAATTATCATGCTGATGATGTTGGAAGACAATTCCCCGTTAGAGAAACATGAATGGTTTGGATTTGTTTATCTCTGTTTGATCTCCTGTTTGGCCTACTCTGTCCTGTAAGATATAGTTTCATGATCAAATCATCCCTTACAAAAAATAACTGCAGTTTATACTGCTTTTTCTTAGTTATAATGCAGTTGCAATTATTATTATTATTATTATTATTATTATTATTATTATCAGTTGTTATTATTATAATGAATTCTGATGTTGTAATATTAATGTATGGTAGACTATTATTACTGTTTTGTTTTTTACAAATACCATACTGTAAACATCCTGTGCTAAGGATGCATAGCATGCTAATTAATTAGTAGAGGCTACTGGGATGAAACATATGAGGTCAGGAGACTTGTGACCATCACAATATGTGAATAGCTATCATGTTCATTATTTGGTTCAAGAGATATAGAATGCTACTAAATGCCTAATTTCATTAAAGTGATGTGATTTTATGGCTCAGTTGTAGTATGATTCTGAATTATTGGTTAATTAAAGAATGCCAGTGTCAACTATAACTTTTCAAGGCACAGGAAAATAGAAAACAGTTGGAAGCAGTCATGTATTGATTGATTTTACTTAATTAATAAAATCAATTGCACGAAATTTGTCATAATGTAATTGTATTGCACTACATCACATAGTTAGATTATAGAAATACTGTAAGTACTGTTTTCAGCTTTATTTAAATTGTGTATACCTGTATATTTTATTTGTAGTACATCCACTATATTAACTACAGTAGCCATTTAATATTAACTGCAGTATTACTGCATTATATTGGAGTATTACTACAGTTTGGATTTTTAATATTCTGTAATGTCTGTTTAAACATCACTATAGTATAGTACTAAATACCATAGAACACCATAGAGCTTCAAGAAACCAATAATTTGCTCTTTTTTATGAATATGTAATAAAATTTAAACATCAAAGACAAGATTTTAACACTGAAACATACCTATGATGTGAAAAATCTGAAGGCCAGTGTTTCTTAAATAGCTCAGTTTGAGCTCTTTTCTTCTTGCACTCAACTCCACTCCAGTCTAAACACAAATCTGTTCTACTTCACCTGTCCTCTCAATCCTGGAAACATTACGCAATGTTTGAAACTGATTTTCATATTGCTCTTCATTAGACTCGAGGTTTCATGTTTAAAAAAAATTAAAATGTTAAAAACATCCTTATCCTTTTTCTGTGCTAAAATGCAACAAGTGGCCTTCAGTGAGAAGTAGCAATTTGTCAAAAATTTAATAAAGTATTCATCTTAATGTGATTATTTCAGAATGATGAATCTACAAAAGAGATGCAAGATAATGTAGTCATAACCCATAGAAATTAGCAAACTGTAGTATTCACTATAGTACTTTATTGCATGATGTAAACTTATTATTTTTCACTAAGGTAAAGCAACACTTTTTTCGAAAGATGAGAAACAGGTCAGGGGTTGACACTTAGACACCTTACAATGTCCAGAGAAGGACATTGAGATTATTTGAATAGATTTACTTGGCAAATAAAAACTAAAAATCTGAATTTTTTTCAGTGTTTTACTAACGTGTAAAACAAGCCTTCAGGTTGGACTCTACTACTGTAAAAACACCGGTCCTGTTTTACATAGGAAAAGTAAGACTAGGCCTTCAGTGTAAAAAAATATAATAATAATAAAGCCCATTCCACTGGTGTGCATAGATTACTGTTAGACTTAATTGGGTTTGGCACTGCATTATCTCCCAGTGAAATTTCGCATTGATTCAAAACTATCACTATTAACCTATTACATATTAGCATTATTAACCCTTTATGGTCTTGCACCATGGTTCCTGCATTTTTTTATGATCTGCCAGACCTACTTTGGTCAAAGGTTGCAGGTTGCTTGTCTGTACCTTGTGGTATGAAAAATACAGCAGACCCAGACCCAAAAGTTATCAAATAGCCTTCCAATTAATGTTCAGGACTCAGACACAGTCTCAGTGTTTAAGACTCAGCTGAAAAATGTGTGTATTTAGACAAGCCTTCTATGAACATATTTATAGGTAAAGGTACACTAATGGGGTACACTCATGGACATAGATTTTTATGGCAAACTGGTATGTTTGGATGCTGTCCTCCCCATTCTCATTGATCACTCAGGGTGAATTGCTTTACTTAACAAGGAGCTACTGCTAACACTTTGCATTAAATATACATTGACCTCATCCATTATGAGACTGAGAGGTATACCAAACTGTTTTCTCTCTCTCCCTTTTGCTTTCTCTCTCTCTGTCTCTATCTACACTAGGTTGTCAATGATCCAGACCCCTTTGGACCTGTCTGATTCACCCTGAGGCCTCACTTCTGGTTGGAGCTCTTGTTGCACTGTGGCCTCTGGCAGGCTGGTACAGTAGGAGCCTTTTTAAACACCCTACCTGATCTGCGGCAGATGTATAGAGAATGTATAGAGACATATATAAAATTATGGAAAGTCACACCTGTGAACAAAAAGACACACATTCACACATCTGACTGTCTTTTGTCTTGTAAATGAGATATTCTTTGCGTAGGTTGGGGGGTTACACACACACACACACACACACACACACAGTACACTATTTTAAACACTGGACTTCATAACATACTAAGAACGATAGTGAAAAACAATTGGGGCATAGTGGAAAATCTTCCAGTCCCCATCAGTGCACATACACATATGTTTTTACTGTACACTATAGCTATGCTTGTTAGGGCAGTTATTAATACACAGTACTGTAATGCAGCAAACACTTACTTCCTGGTTTATTTTATTTTATTTTATTTTAAATATTGCTTATTAACTACGTTCTGCTCAGGAAAATAAACAATGTCTATGACCAATTTACTGTGAACATATCAAAACCTCTGTGTAATAGAGACAAGCCTCTTCAGATCCTTCTGCACTCATGTTATTTTGGTGTAAATTATTAACGTATTGATGCATTTCAATTAAGGACAAAAATAGACCATGCACTTGTGTAAAAAAAAATCTGTCTGACCCAATCCTCCAAAGAAAGACTCTGGGTAAAAAGAACAGGAGAATTTAGTAAAGACAAAGATAAATAAACTTTACAGAATATCTAATTGTGATAAAAACAAAAAATATCAATAAGCCTATGTACCAACAGAGTGTGTAAAACACTGTTTTTGGAATTCTGGAATGTCAGATTTTCACATGTAAATTTAAATGTCACAATTTACTTAATGTGGTTTCCATACACATAAGTTAAGTGATATAACACTCGCATATGATCATTAGCTCTGAAGTCAAACTATAACTTACCGAATATTGAAGCGGCCCTACTCCTTTACTGTTAAACACTTTTCTTTAATTACTTTCATTAAGTAAGCGCACACACTACCGTGCAAAAGTCATGGCCAAAGTGGGGAAAAGTTACAGTATACATGGTTATGAGCGTTTCTTGTAAATCTAGCCTCAGCTTGTGTCTCTCGTGGACTGCCTATCGTTATATATTTCAGTAATAGAGATAACCCGCAGATTAACTCTTACCCAAAATAAATAAACGCTAAATTTATCTAAATCTAGACAACACTCAGTCAGATACTGAAGGCATTTTCTGAGAGCACAAACACTCTTCTTATAAGTTTCAAGTTGTACAGCTTTTGTAATAACGTCATTAATAGTATTTCTGAAGCTTAAGCGTCTTTTTGAGGGAAAGAGAAGTAACATTGTGAGTTTGTGACACTAACAATAAGCTGTAATGTTAACTCCAGACTTGGTAAACAGGTTATTAAGTTCTCTAAAGTCACATCTGACCACTGCTGGGTCATGCTGCCAGTGATTTTTAAAACAGCAGATAAAAAAAAAAAAAAATGGGAAACAAACTGTAAACTAACCCAAACAAATTACATAAAAAGTCACCACTTACCATGAATAAAGAGCCCATTGAACTGTCATCTTCATCTCCATAGAGCAGTTTGATAGTGTCACTGGGTGGAGGTGGGGTGGGATGTTAAAATCACGTGAATTCAGCGAAGCTAAATTGCTGGCACGTGTTAATGTGTTCTTGAGAACAAAGTGTCATCTAGTGATAGTGATGGTAAATCAATAAATAGGTCTTGAATGGGCATGTTTACTGTGAAATCTTGACACGCTTTTCTGGCAGGTGAGGGAGGGGGAATCACACTTTCCAAATGGCAGCCACATGCCATTCACACGGAAGTCGCACGGTCCTGGTGGCGATTACTTTAAGTATGACCCTGTGTGGTCTGCTTGGCATGTTTGTGGTGACATTGGATGTTTCCACTTGACCATGATGAAGGTGTTGGACTCAGCTGATGCAAGCAGTTTTTTTCTCTAATGGCTTGTGACTACAGCTGCTTAATAGTTTAGGCCTGAAAATAATATTCAGTTTTGTGCCTAAATCTCGAACAATGAAAGTGGATTTCACATTAACTTAAACATCTTTTCGATTATACTGAACGTTCAGCCTCATAGCACACAGCATGACCGCAAACGAATCCCTGCTACAGTATATCTATCTTACATACCAAAATGTCAATACAACAAACTTTATTTACCACTTAAAAACAACACACTGTGAATAATTTACATATAAACAGTTATGGCAGCAACTAACTCTTGTAAGTCAAACCTTACATTTTTACACTAGCCAGGCCACAGTTGTAAATAAGAAACCTGTTCTTAATCTGTCTTGCCTGGTTAAATAAAGGTAAATAAAAATTTTACCTTACCGCTCCATGCATGTGGAGCTTTCAGGGAGTGACTATTCAGCACAGCTTCACACATTCTAGATGATAAGAGGCTTTGGATTTAATAATAACTTTGGATTAAGTATAAGAAATATAATCATAATTCCACATTCCACGGAAGTTAGCTCAGATTACTATCTTGTCTCAATTAAAGTGTGTCACAGTAATAAAGTCTGCACAGTGCAACACTAATGATTAAACGTATATTCACATCAACTACCACATGCAGCTTTATCAGTAATCTCCCAGAGTTATCAACTTTAATTGGATCACCGTCTAACCCCACAGAACTTGATCAGGCGACTGAATATTTAGTCAATATCTAATTATACCTTAGATAAAAAATGGTTAAAGATAACCATAATGACCATACATGCAACATACTGCTCGAAAATTAGAACGTAAGTGGAGTCAACCATAAGCAAAAAATTCAGGCTTTGAAACCAGACAATTTAATTGATGCAGATGATAAACTAACCACATCAGATCAGAACTTAGAATACTTTACGCCCCTTGAAGAAAATACATTAATTTCACTCATCTCTTCTGCAAAATCATCAACCTGTGACTCTCAGCAAAACCCCAGCAGCTATGTTCCTATGTATTTACATAGAAATAGCATATACAAACTGTTTGTTTATTTGTATTTGGGTTTTATTGCCATATCAGTTTCACAGGCTTTCCCATGGCAGATACATATTAAACATTCAAAGTATTTAAACGGACCAATATAATACAAAGTTATAGATACATTGTAAGGGATTTAAAAGGTAGTAAAATACATGTAACAAATGGATAAATAAATAAATATTAGATTATAAGGTCGCCTTGGCCAGAAGAACAAGATTTTGTATGTGCAAATTCTATACAAGGTCGTTAGATGCACTTTTGCTAGGAATTGTAAAAGGTTTTTTGGTTTCATCTTGCAGAATAAGTTCTTAAAATTTTGTTCTGGTAGAAATCACTGTCTCATGGCATTAAAACTTGGGCAGATCAAAAGTACATGCTTTATAGTCAGCATAATGTGTTGACATTTTGGAGCTTCCTCACCCTTCAATACATACGCATGGGTCAAACTGGTATGGCCTATACCTTGTCTGGATCTGAAGGGGTAAAAGCGTCTTTTTCCCACCACTGGGGTAATTTTAATGTGTTGTTTTGACATTGTTCCCATTCTACTTGCCATTTATTTAATATATACTGATTGATTAATGGCTTGAGGTCCGAGGGTGGGATTTGACATTCTCTAATTCTTTCTGTAAGGTCTTGTTTTGCTGCCATGTCTGCATTTTGCTGCCACGTCTGTGTTTGTTTCCTGTGATTCCATTATGCCCTGGGTTCCAGCAAAAGACAATATTGTGACTGATTTTCTGTTATTGGTTTGCCTTGATTAAGGCAATTATTTAGTGATTTGTCTTTATAGAGTCCAAAGTGTGGATCCAGGATTTTGAGTCAGTAAATACTAAGGTGTTTTGCTCTCTTTCCTGTTCGATATGTTCCAGAACAAGTGATTCTGCCGAAAAGTAGGAAGTGTGGAAAAGGAGTGTGTCCGAAAAGGAGTGAGGCGGAGATGGCGTCATCCGTTGAACGGTTGAATTGCAGTGAGTCCAGTGTGAGGGGGCATCAGGGTCTTGATGTGTCTTATGATGAGTCACTCAAAGCACTCCATGATGATGGGTGTGAGTGCAACAGGACAGTAGTCATTGAGACAGGCAGGCTCGGGCTGGCCATCAGCAGCAAGGGGAGGATTCAGTTGACCTGGCAACTGATTTGGCCTGCTGCCAGCCAGCATGTTATTTTTTGGTAATAAATTTTTTTTTGGTAATAATAAATTTTTTTATTATTATTATTGCCCACCCTGTGTACTAAAGTGATGGTTTCAGAAATTGGCTTTCAATTAGTTAAAAACATAATTATAACAATATTAATCTGTTCATTAATCTGATTCTGTTAGTCTTGACTGGCATTGTTACGTTATGTTCGCTCCGCGTATCCGCAGAGCGACAAAGCGTTTAAACAGACATGCTTGGATGAGAGAAAGCACCCAGGTGAAGCAGATAGGAAAATGGCATGCAGTAAAAAAGCACTTCCAGAAGAAGCAGCAAAATGTTGCACAATTTTAGATTTATTCAGGGCTTCAAGTTCAGTCACTTTCATCTGTAAATGACAATTTTTTTTCTTTGCAAATTTTATCGTTACTTAAAATACTATATGCTAAAAGACATTAATATTACTTATTGTAAAGTTACATGAGTATTTTATCAGAAATAAAATATAATTTTCTTTTATGTAGTTAGGAAGGGAGCAGGGAGACAGAAGCTATAGTGCAGACATGGACATAAAGTCTGATTTTTCACTCTGATTTTTAAAAAAAATATTTAGTCATAATGTAGTCATTATGGTCCTAATATTTAACTTTTAGAAGATTATGTCTGCTCATTTGTGAGGTTGAAAACTTTTCCCCCCTCTTATTTTCTAAGTAAGGTAGAGACAGTCAGCTTAGCACTCGCTCTGGTGCAGTGTTCACACATCAGATTCAGGGACTGAGACAGGTAGAAGGAAAATAAGAAAATATTCATTTGTTATTTGTTGGGTCATCACATTTGACCCAACATGAGCAACACAACAATGTGTTTACAGAAACAACACAGCATTTTTTACAGTCTTTGAGTTATTGTAATGTTTGATTCTGAAAGTCTATTTTTCCAGTTATTTTTATATTTAAAGTTTGATGTCTTTTAATGTATTTTTTGAAATAACAATAAACAGATACAAACAGAGGTAGGCTCTATAACAGTTCATTCATAGTACAAATATAATTGTCAGCTAGTGAACTTGATCGTCCGGGTTCGATTCCCGGCCAGGCTCGATTCTCTGTGTGCATGTTCTCCCCGTGCTTGGTGGGTTTCCTCTGAGTACTCCGGTTTCCTCCCACAGTCCAAAGATATGCAGATTAGGCTAATTGGCGTTCCCAAATCGCCCGTATGGGTGTGTGTGGGTGTGTGTGTGCCCTGTGATGGATTGGCACCCTCTCCAGGGTGTACCCTGCCTCATGCCCTAAGACTCCTGGAATAGGCTCCAGGTCCCCACGACCCTGAATACATGATTAAGTGGTATAGAAGATGAGTGAGTGAACTTGATTGTCTGTCTAAATAATATTTAACCAATGTTTTTTTTTTTGACTCATTACTGTAGAGTAAAGATCAATAGCTCTGGATCAAGCACGGGGAGAACATGCAAACTCCATGTACACAGAGACAGGAATCGAGCCTGGCCGGGAAACGAACCCAGACCCTGGAGGTGCAAGGCATCAATACTAACCACTACACCACCGTGCCGCGTGTAATATTAAGTAGCTTATTATGGAAGCAAAATAGCATCATAATTATTTGAATTATATTAGCCTTTGAAAAACACATTTTGAAATTTAATCACTGTTGAATTGTTAGTTTTGAAATTTAAATACTACTGAATTTATTTAGTCCACAATTAAATCAATATTCTGAAATTCAGGTAGAAAAATTCAATACAGGAAAAGCAGTCGAACCAGAATGGAATCCATCTGTCTAGAAGACATACCTGCAGGAGAAAGTGCTTCACCGTGATGGCGAATGGCAACGGCCCGGTCAGTGCACCTGCAGTGTGTTACACTAATTATATACAGTCAGATATTCTAGTCATTTTGTGATAAAATAATTGCTCAAAATTTAGTTGGGCTAGCGAGCATGAGACCCAGCCTGATGTTTGTTACACACACACACACACATGAGAAACAGAGGTGGGCAAAAGTATTAGGACAGCATACGCTATTAATTAGTTCTCTCTGTGCACAGAATGGGTGATGTCATTAATTAATTCTGGCCTGGGTGATGAGTTGTGTTAACTAAAATCAGTTGATTTGGTTAACTGATGGAACAAATAAATGGCAGGACTTATACTTTCTGAAGCCAGGGTGTTCACCACTGCACAAAATATTCAGGTTAAGAAGAAAATGACTTCATACTAAATACTGATCGTTGTATGGCTATTTAATTGCATAAAAATTACAACTTATCCTTTTTTGGCCACCACTGTATATATTACTGTAAAGGTAAATGATGTTGAACTTATGTGTATATAATGACTCCAGGACAACTTGATTTAGTCCTTGATTTTTTAATTTATTTTTTTGCTTTCAATATAGATTGTTTATATCACCTGGCCTCACAATCGAGATGAAGATGACAGAAGATGAAAAAAAAAAGTGTGATTTTTGGAATATGCTATACTTCATGCAAATGTGTTTTGATCTTACTTAAACATATTAAAGCCAGGCATGGTGGTGTAGTGGTCAGCACTGTCGCCTCCAGGGTCCGGGCTCGATTCCCGTCTCTGTGTGCATGGAGTTTGCATGTTCTGCCTGTGCTTGGTGGGTTTCCACTGGGTACTCCGGTTTCCTCCCACATTCCAAAGACATGTAGGTTAGGTTAATTGACGTTCCCAAATTGCCCGGAGTGTGTGTATGTATGTGTGACCTGCGATGGTCCAGGGTGTACCCTGCCTCGTGCCCTAAGCTACCCCACGACCCTGAATACAGGATAAAGCGGTATAGAAGGTGAGTGAGTGAGTGAGTGATATTAAAGACATGTCCAGTGAGCACTTCTGGGATTGTTACTTATAATAATTAAGATCTAAGCATTAGATGACATCCAGCTTAAAACAAAATTGCAAAATAACTGCATTTACAGACCAAAAGCACCATCGACTTGCATAGTCAACAGAGCATGAATTTATACTACTGTAGATTAGTCTAGGTTATTTAATAAGCAAATAAGCTTCTCCACAGGTGAACAGTCTTACTGATGATTTCCATGGATATAAACTTACTGTAGGGAAATGGCTCAGGATCTCCATCTGACTTTTAATATTCAATCATCTGAGTGTCAATTTGGGAAGAGCTATATTATCATCTAAAGCAAGTAAAACATTCTTACTGCTGAAGTGCTGCATCCTACAGCCCAATGCTGTGAGAGAAATCAGCAGAGACCATTATGCAGATAATTAAATCAAGTTCCTTGATTATTAACTAATGTAAATAATGAATTTAGAGGAAATAATACATTACAGTAATGTACTACTTTGTAATATATTACCCCAACACTGCTTGCAGTTGTAAAAGTTATATTCTCCTGAAACAAGATGGAAATAGATTAGCCTTAGGTAAAGGAGCAGATCTGTGGGACTCATGGACGTAGAGTATTACGGTGAACTGGTATGTTTAGATGCTGTCTTCCTCACTCTCATTGATCACTCAGGTTTGTTGAAGGTGAGGTGATTCGTTGCTTTACATCTCAGGGAGCCCTCATGTTTGTGTTTCCTTCTGGCTCTCCCTTTTAGTTATGCTGTCATGGTTAGTCCTGCCGGAGTCTCTGCTTGCACCTTTTTGATTCTGTAAATCTGCTTTGTGGCAATTACCCCTGTTAAAAGCTCTTTTATAAATAAAATTTCATTGAATTCCTATCCTTACGGTACAAGTTAAAGTTTAGTTTCATCTCTGTGAAGAATTGTTTTAAAAATGTCCTATTGTTCTTTAGGTGTTTTCTAGTGAAGTTTAAGGTCCCTTTTTGTTACCACTGATTTGCATTTGGACGTCAATCCTCTGTGTTTGCATACATGAAGGTGTCCTTTGATTGTAGATTTTGATAATAAAATGCCGACCTTATCCACATAGTCCTTGACTTGGCTAGTAGTCGTGTGTGAGTTTATCATTCACTTTAATTTTATCGCATGGTCTTCAGGCTTATTTGTACTGTGCTTCCTTCTTTTTGCCCACTCCTTATGTCTCTCTGATATAAGTCTGTTTTGTTTTTTAAGCTTAATGATGGTCTTATTTACATACATCAACATCTCTTTAAACCACTGGCAGATTAATAAACCGAGATGCATGTTTCTTAGCCCCACCCCCGCAAAAACTGCGTATTCAGAGAAAGGCGCGCCTGCAAGATGCTGTGTTCAGACCACTGAGCTTTAAGGGATTCTAAAATTGACATTGTTACAGTTTTTTAATCCCTGGAATGGAACAAACTGAAAATTTCCTTATTATGTCTGTGTCACAGGAAGGGCTTGAACGCACGTAGGAATATTTCCCTGCAAAATGACTTGTCGCATGAATCCACACGAAGCGCTTTAGGTTTTTAAAATAATAGTCATTATGCTTTTTGCTGTTTGTGTCCAGCGCTGACTAATTTTGACCGTGAATGACTGGAGTGTGGTGGTGAATTTATGGATGAAATAAAGCTGCTCACATCACTGAACGCTTTCACTTCATAAAAAGGCAACGTTTATTTAGCGAGAATATATTTGTACAGTTATTTTTCTGGGCAAATAAAGCTGCTCGTATCATTTTGATGAAAAGTGCAAAGTGAAAGTGTGCAACGAAGAGAGCAGCTTTATTTTACTCATAAAATACTCAGATCACAAACAACAACGAAGCGCAATTTATGTTGTCTGTAAATAGCTAAAATGTGGTTGTGAATAAGCCTTTTAGCGAATGTAACATGTTTGCGTAAACCAGCGGCGGGCATCAAAAGGTGGATGAACATGAGCGATTTACATGAGATTTTTTAATCTGACATGAGAGAATTAAAAAAAAAAGCAGTTTCTCTTCACTTAATCCCCCTGAAATACAACAAACACAGATGTATACAGTACTTGCTAAATAAATGTTGCCGTTGCAATGCTCTGCAAAACGCACAGCGATGTGGGCCGCTTTATTTCACTCATAATATACTATAACATTTTTGCTGTATGTGCATAATAATTATATTCGAAATAATGTTTTAGAAACCATTCTTTATTTTTTGTTTTTCTCTAAAGAAGCCCTATTTTTGTGTTAGGAATCTGAGTGTATAGGTGAACCTAACATATTTACATCAGCCACATTATAAAAGCCCAGTTTGTGCTCTACATAAATAGGGGGAAATTAATTAGCTACTATTTTGGTAAAGATTTGAAATCTACCAAAATTTATGAAGAGCGCTGAATCATTGCATGTCTTCAGAAAGCCCTTAGAGCCCTAAGGGTTTTAGAGGGGGCAAGAGTGCATTTTTGTTTCTCACCCTGGCCTCATTGTTTTTGTGTGAGGAATCTGAATGTATACTGTACAGTAGGTGTGAACAGCTGAGACATTAGTATGAGCGGGGAAGGGTGCATTATTTGCAGCTGAATGTTGTCTGACATTGTAAAGAACACACAGTAACACTAAAACAACAACAACCGAGACTGAATAACGAATTAAGAAGCCATGATTATACTGCATAAATAATTTTCAGCACAACAACATTCCTGAAAAAAAGTCATATGGAACATTTACACAAATGAAACATCATAAAAAATTTTTTTTTATTCTAGTGTTCTATTCTGCTCTATTTCCAGTTATTTCTATATTTAAACTTTGATGTCTTTAAACATATATATATATTTTAAACAATAACAATAAACAGATATAAACAGAGATAGGCTATATAACAGTTTATAGTCAGCTAGTAAACTTGATCGTCTGTCTGAACAACATTTAACCAATGCTCTTGTTCTGATTTTTAATGGTTGTTGTATAAAGTACTCAGATGTGGAAATGACTGTAGTATATCTTCATATATATTATTACTTTTTTATGACTTGAATTTTTTTATGACTTTTATGACGGTGAATTAAAATGTCACTTCGCACCACATGGCGGTCGTTTCACGAATGACTTTAAAATGTGACAGATTTATTTAGGCTGCTGTCGTTTTGTCGGTGAGCACGGCAATAATAGGCATTCTGGTTGACTACCTACTGTAATTTGATGGGGCTCTGTTTTGCTTTCAATTTGCTTATAAATATATATAAAATATATATATCTTTACTGGACTATACAATTATAAACATTATCATTTAACATACTGTACACTCTATTACCCACACTATATAAATGCTGCAACAGTTTAAACATGTAAGTACAGATGTGGCCATTAAGAAATTTGCCGCAATTTAGCATTTGGAAAGCATTTCACTGCATATCGTACTGTGTATGGCTGTGTATGTGACAAATAAAATTTGAATTTGATTTAAATAAATGTGTTGTGCTTCACTGAATATCTGCGGAATCTCATCTCACCTTTCATTCACGATAGGTGTGAATTTATCAAGCTGTGTATGCTGTTTTTTAGATGAATTAACAAGACAGAGCGGACGTCTCTGCCTACAATAGATAGGTTTAAATAGATAGATTAATGATAGCAATTAAATCAGATTTAATAGTTGGATTTGATACTTTTCTTTTTATTTACTCTATGGCGTATTATGCTTTCTCTATGTTATTTATCTCTCTAAATATTCTCTAATTCTGACTTAAATAAATAGGCTCACATCGGAGCGCGCTGGCATGTTGGAAAAGCCAGCGTTTATCTATCGAGTAGCCTATATATTTTTATGTTTTTCTGTGTGTGTGTGTGGGGGGGTGGTGGTTTGGTTATGTCTGCATTTTTATCGAGAAATCGCGTGCGTTTATCATCCTTTTGATCAAAACGCTGCCTTTTGTTAAGTGAAAGTGCAAGACGCGAGTTTATACACACCGATAAATGAATTTTAGATGGATTTTAAAGCATCTTTTTTAGGCCTGCATATTCCTTTTAATTAATGGCCAGGTGTATTTCGAAGTGAAGACCTGTTGATCAGTTGTTCTCTGCACAGTGTATCTGCAAGGAGAGTGTGTGTGTGTCCGCGCGCGGGTCTCATAATGTACTGTGGGTGTCTATGCACAGAGAGTTTGTGTGTGTATTTGTGACGTTTTCTTCTCCTTCAAACATGCTTCCAACCAACCAACCAACCAACCCTGGCCTCCAAACTCAGAAGTCTACGTGTCAAAGCCGATAACTGCTCCTTTGATCTGCTGGTTACGGCGGGGCGTCGACTGCTGATCAGTGTAAAGTAGCCTGTACAAGTCAAGCTCTTCCCCAAAAATAGTGTAAATGTCTGCAACAAACACTAACCATTAAAATGTTAAGAATTTAATTAAACAC
>JAQQZT010000013.1:4531445-4545585 GCA_030068275.1 Clarias platycephalus | reverse complement strand
CAAGCCTCTAAAGGATCCTACACCTTGAGGTTCGCGGGACTCCAGAGGCACCAGCAGCTTCAAATACCTGTTTGCTGATTTGTAATGGCATTTCAGCAGCTGCTCTCTTAATCCGATGAATTTGTCTTGCAGAAACCTTTTTCATTCTGCCTTTATTTGCACGAACAGCTCTCTACCAGTAAGTTTTAGAGGACTTAATGCTTCCCTCTGATGATCAGCTTTATGGAGATGCTGATTGGCTGATTGGCTCTCGCAGTCATCCTGGACACTCATGGACACTTATGGACACACTCATGGACACTTCATATTTATGTTTCATTCTTGGATCATGCACACAAATCACTTTAATAATAAGTCACTTTCATGCATATTTGCACACCCCCTAGTCATTTTTTTCTTTATTTATACAAAAATTTCCATATTTTCTATTGCATAGAATATTTTTATTTGAACAGAAATATTTTAACTTTATTTTTACCTAGCTAAATTTTTCTACTGTATTTTTTTATAAATACATATTTATTTCTTATAAATAAGCTTTTACTTTTAAGGTCACTGGTGGTCATGTAACCATTTCACTGCATATCGTACCATGTATGACTGTGTATGTGACAAATGAAATATGAATTTGATCTGAATTTGATTGTATTTTGCAACAGGACTTGGTAACTGCTCACACTAACAAAAGTACTAATACCTGATTTAATGACCATGGTATCCCTGTGCTTGATTGCCAAGGAAACTCGCCCGACCTAAACCTGTAGAGACTCTATGGTGTATTGTGGAGAGGAAGATACGAGGCACCAGAACCAACAACACAGGAGAGCTGAAGGTGACTATCAGATCAACCTGGTCTTCCATACAGTAAGACCTCAGCAGTGCCACAGACTGATCACCTCCACGCCGCATTACTGCAGTTATTCATACAAATGGAGCCTCAACCAAGTACTGAGAGCTGCACATGTTCATACTGTTCAGTAGGTCAACATTTCTGTCCAAATCATTTATTGTCTTAAGTAATATTCTATTTTTCTGAGATACTGAATTTGGGGTTTTCATTAGCTGTAAGCCATAATCAGCAACATTTTAATAAATAGATAAATAAATAAATAAATAAATAAACAACCACATATCAGTCTGTGTGTAATAAAGTTTTACACGAGTTTCACTCCCGCAACTCTGAATACAAGGATAAAGCGCTATAGAAAATGAATGAATGAATGAATGAGTTTCACTTTTTTCATTAAATTACTGAAATAAAACAACCTTTGATCATATAAATGAGAAAAAGGTATTAATGTGTTAATGTTAACTTTGTGTCTCCAACATACTATAATAATATGTGATTTATTTTGGGTTTGTCTATGAAGCTGTGGTTTTGCTCGTTTGTCTCGCGAAAGTTGGTAAACATGACTCTCCACTCTAAACTCAACACTGTCAAACTTGGAAATGATATAACATCAAATCAAAGACCAGGTTATTAAAAATTAACGAACTTGTCATTGTTCTTTCCTTAACACTGACACTGAAAAAAAATCCCAGACTTACTAAAACTTACTAAACAATATTTCTGCAGCTGAAAATAGTTTATGGTAGAATGAAGATAACAGAAATGAACAACTTCTCTGTGCAATATCTATAGAGTATAACTGCTTCTTAAATGATGATGTAAAATCATGTGAACAGAGCTAACTAAAAAGAGAAGAACAGTTTTTCTAATTTTTCTACAAAATTTGTCCAGTAGATGTCATTACAAGAAGCACAAGAAGCACATTTTAGTGGAAGAAGCACTTCCACTAAAATGGAACTTCATGAAATTAATCTTTTGTTGAAACTACTGGCTGGGAGGCCTCACTGCCAGTACATCCCGGAGTCAGAATGTATGGGATAAACTGACCATAAGTCATATCCACATACCACACCATTATTTAACCACTCTGGTGGCGATTTATAACCGGCTGGCGTCTGCAGGATGGTGAGGTTATATAACGTAAGTTTCGTAGCCCCGTCTCCTCCTTGCACTCTGTGGTGCTGGCCATGGTGCTGAATAAGAGCTGTTTATTTATTTGTTGATGAGCTAGGGGCAGCATGATGTGTGTGTGTGTGTGTGTGTGTGTGTGTGTGTGTGTGTGTGTGTGTGGCTCAAACGTGGTTTATTCTTGTTGGAGTCACAGAGGATCTGCTGCTTATTCAGGGAATGTTGTGCAAGGCAACACACTATTCTTAAGAAAAGATCTTATGATTTAATTCAAAGTGCTATAACTGCATACATTTCAGTATATGTTAGTACTATGTGAGCAGGTTCACTGGGAGCAGGTTAACACACATGATAGTTACAGCTGCTCTAACTGCAGATCACTGCAGGTGATCTAACTATATACAGTATATTGAGAGTCATCTGAATCCAAATGTATGCACACTTCAGGCAAAAAACATTTCCTGTACTAAATTTATTTCTATACTTTCTATATTGATATACATGTTGTCCCAGCCAACGGCATGGAAAATGCTTGAAGACACACTGGAGGACTTGAAGGCACAGATTTATGAGGTTCTTAATAAATATCCCAAATGACTTCCTTCAGAACACCATGTATTCCATTCCCAACCGTTTTAAGGAAACTGGTTGAGGTCACTGGTGTCTAAATTGTAATAAGGTTGATATGCAATTTGTTTCAGTATAATTGTATTAGAAATATGGACTTTATTAACAATTTTTAATGCCTTGTTACTTTTCACCCACCCTGTATAACATAGTTGGGCTTCAGTTAACTGTTTGCAACACATACTAATAGCCAATAGAAAGCAAACCTTGTATAAAGTAGACGTTTTTATACCTACCATCAGTGCCGGCTGGGAATAGAGGGAACTCAGGAGGAGTATTTTACCAAAGAACCACACTAATACTACATTATGCCACATATCCATGATTCAGAAAACTCAAGCCAAACATTATTTATAAAATATTATAGAAAACATCTGTATAAAAGATCATTTCCCTGTTGGCATGACCACACCTACTGTATGTGCGCACGGATGTTGACTGTAGGGATGTTGGATGTACTGTAGGGTGACGCATGCGCACTGACACAAAGCACGGGAGACGATTACCCACAATCTTGCAGCACTCACAATCTCAGTTGTGATCACCTGACAGCCAGCAGACAAAGTGCATACATACTACAGTACTCATATTTCAAGACCTATTTTTTTTTTTCTCATCATGTAAAACACTCGCAGACCAAGTTACTTGTAATTCAAGGTTTCACTGTATAGATTTAATCGAATTGAATATCATTTAATGTATGCACAAAGATCCATTATTTATTCTAAACATGAGTTGGAAAATCTAGCTTTTATGCTGATAGATACAGTATGTTCAGAATCACAATCAAAATATCATGCTTTACACCGAAATAACAAGACTGAAGTAAGAAAAACAATGCAAGAGAAATACATGCTTGAATACGTGACCATAAGTAAACAAGGACACATAAAAATGACACTAACAAATTATTCTTAAGCAATCAATTAAATGTCTTTTCACAAGGTTTTAATGCTTTAATAATTCTAAAACTGACTTTTGCTAAAGGGATAATACAGTGTAATCTCCTCTCCTCTCTCTGGCACTGTCGGGAGCTGGTGTCTGGGTATGTGTGTATGTGTGTGTGTGTGTATGCTTGTATGAATGAAAGTCTCTATTCCGTAAACTGGTGTATGAGTGTGTGTATGTGTGTGTGTGTGTGTGTGTGTGTGTGCGCGTGCATGTATGTGTAAAAGTCATCCTACACAGCAGCATACCCCTCCTCCTCCTCCTCTCCTCTCTCTGGTCTCAATCACTACAGCCACGATTATTTTCGAAAGTAAAGTGCAGGTTAATTTGTTTTATTTTTACTTCAATATTATTTATTAATTATTTTTATTTGAATATTTTGGGTTGCGGAATGAATCATCAGAGTTTCAGTATGATATGATAAACACTATGATAAACAAGTGTTTTTAGTATATAAGCATGCTTTCGGAACGAATTATGTTCACAATCCAAGGTTCCACTGTACTTAGCTTTTGCTAATACATACAATCATGAATAAAGCAGCATGGTTAAAGTTGCTTTATGTCTATATGTGTTATTATAATGATGGTTTATGTTGTCAGTGGAGTTATTCACACATCCAGTAGTAAGTTTCTGTGCATGGTCTGTCAAACCATTGATCAGTTCCATCATACCTGTTTACAACACAGTCGTCATTATCTGAAAAGCCATTTCCAGATGACCAATACCTGAAAAAACACAGAAAAGTCTATTGCACTGAACACACTGAGTAAATGAATAAAAGGCCGATAAATAATGTACAATCCTGTGTAATCTACAGTATATTAATGTAGAATCACTTACGCTGTGGTCATTGATGTTCCATCCACCCACTTCCACACGCCTTCAGTGTCACGGTCAGACAGACCAATGTATATTCCATAATTCTTGCTCCTGCTCAATTTTTCCACAAACTCCTGTTGATGTGATTAAAAAAACAAGTGTGCTTGCTTTGTAATCTGCACACACACAGCATTTAACGTTGCATTATAACTAAGACAATGGATAACCATGTACATGTACATGTACCTGTTCCTCTTTGCTGTTTATCACCATCAGGTCTAGTCCTCTATTTCTGCAGTCCTGTCTGCTTTCAGGCCAGCTCTTCTTCTGAGAGGAAATGTAGTAAAGCTTGGAGGTAAAGCATATCCATCCTACTGTAAAAGCCAGGAAATTTTAATTACTTTTTAAATGTATATTTTTAAATATTAAATTTTAATGTAAAGTTTAATTACTAGTTTTCACTTGAATGGTAAGTTACTCTGGAGCCAAAGTATGTAAATGTTGTAAATATGTTGCCTTTTAGAGTTGAATAAGGAACGTGAATCAGAGTATTATTCATTAGTAAATGTGTATTTTTATATATTTTATGAATTCTTCTCCCACATTATAATGAGGTCCCTGACAGTGGTTTAAAGCTTTATAATAAAGATACGATTGGGAACCTTGAAACTGGAGTAATGTCGTGCTGATCGACATTAGGTTTGTAAAGTTGGAGAGCTGTGCATGCAGCAGATGATATGTTTGATGTAAAGTGGGGTAAAATGAAATTATGGAAATGTATGTAGGTGGATTTTTAAAAACTTTGGCTTAAGTTTGGGACCATATCTCTTGAAGCTATGTTAAGGCTTCCAGCAGGAAGTCTAGATATGGTTTACAGTACATGTCTGTGTAGTTAACTTGGTGCTTTGCTTTCACAATTACAGGGGTTTAGGCGTAGCATGAAAACTGCAGTGATTTTAATTGCTTTGACCTGTACATATCGTAAAAGTCCATCTAAAAAAGTTCAATTGCTTAGGAAAGAAACACATTTAAGATTCAGTGGAACCTTAGATTACAAGCATAATTTGTTCCGGAAGCTGGCTCGTATTCCAAAACACTCGTAAACCAAATTTAATTTTCCCATAAGAAATAATGGAAACTCAAATTATTCATTCCACAGCACCAAAAAAATAAATGCATAAAAATTATTAACACAAAATATTAAGTAAAAATAAAACAAATTAACCTGCACTTTACATAAAAAAAAAAGTAAAAATAAATCCCGACAGATACAGTAAGTGTTTCCATTTGTGCACGCAGGCGCTGTGTGTATGTGTATCTGTAAATCTAAAGTAAGCTCCTCTCTCTCCTTTCTCATCTTACACAGACTCTTCCTCCACTCTTTCACACACACAACGGAAACACTGTTTTATCGGAAAATAAACAAGAAATCTCTCTAACGACACTCGATTGAGCGACACACTAACGGAATCACTGCTACAGTATAAAGTAAAAATAAAACAAATTAACCTGCACTTTACTTTGAAAAGAATCGTGACAGAGCAGTGTTTCTGTGTAGAGAAGAAAGAAAGACTGTGTGTGTGTGTGTGTGTTTGTGTGTGTGTGTGTGTGTGTGTGAAGGCGAAAGTAGGAGGGATCTGTGTGTTTGCGCCATTGGACACCGTGCCACACGCACACACACGCACACAGCAGGCAAAAAGCAGGCTAAGCCTTGAGCAGAGAGAGAAAGTGGATTTTTAACCTCTCTAATGAGACTTGCTTTTGCTTTACACACACGCTGTACACACACACACACACACACACACACACACACACACACACACACACACACACACATGTGGTCACAGTGTTATAGTAAACGGATGTTGATTATAACAGTAAGAGACGCGCACTAAGACCCAGCAGGGGAGACGATTACCCACTATTCTGCAGCACAAGAGAGAGATTGATGTCCTTTTAAAATATTCTGAAGTATGATATTAAACTGATTATATATCTCAGAGATCAAACTGTCATATTTGAAGAGATGTAAATTAACTAGGTATTATATGCAATACATGGTAACCGTTTCTGTGAGCAGTTAAAATCACTGATGATGTGCATGTACTCACCCAAATTATTCACGTTTTTCTGAAATTCATCGTTTTGCTTCTGTAACTGGTCTCTCTCTTTAATCAGACTGTCATAACTGGTCTGTAACTGGACTTTATTTGTAGTTAGGTTGTTGAAACTGGTCTGTAACTGCTCTTTTACTGTAGTCAGTGTGTTGTAACTGGTCTGTAACTGCTCTTTTTCTGTAGTCAGTGTGTTGTAACTGGTCTGTAACTGGTCACTTGATACATTTAGGTTGTTGTAGCTGGTCTGTAATTGGTCTCTCTCTGTAGTCATGTTGTTCAATTTAATCCACAGAACTGTTATAGCCATCATAAGGAGAACAGACAGCATCACCACACACACTGCAGTCAGTCTATTCCATTTATTTCCTGCAAGGTCTATTCCTGAAATTAAAATGAAAATATGTAACGCAATATTATTATAAATTTGTAGATAGATCTACAAATCGTAGATCAGCAGTAGAGGAGACAAACTTAGTATAGTTAGGTCTAAGAAGTTCATATCATGGTCACAGTGAGCTGTACATCTTGATAAAATATTTAGAGAATATACCAATCAACCATAAAATTACAATGCACAGCATTAAGTCCAATATTGTGTAGGTTCCTCTTTTGTCCACCGGGGCAGCTCTGTCCCCAGTGTGTCCTGGTGATGTCTGGCACCAGGACGATGGTTTGGACAGCTTTTGTCCATTAAAACATGACATTATCATGTAAAACTGCATTTTGTATTTACTTGGGTTATTTTTGTGTAATATAAAAATATGCAAAAATAATTTAAATCAGGAATGGGGCAAATTCTTTTTCACATCGCTAAGATGTGAATAAGTAAATAAGTACCACAGTACTATCTAACATATCATGATAAAAATTTCTTATAAGCATCCACACCAGAAATGGCCAGTTTATTTACAGTAGATAGTCAAACAGAATGCCTATTACCGCCGTGCTCATCGCATGACAGCGACCAACATAAATCGGTCGCATTTCAAAGTCATTCGTGAAATGACCACCAGGTGGACAAAGTGCCATTTTCAGTTGCCGCAGTTTTTAATTGTAATTAGAGTCATAAAAAAAGTCATAACAATATGTTGTATTGAAGAAATACTACAGTGATGGTAATTTCCACATCCGAGTAGTATACAACAAACATGAAAAATCAGAACCAGGGCTATTGATATTTACTGTACAATAATGAGTTTTAAAAAAAATGTTAAATGGTTAAATATTATTTAGACAGATGATCAAGTTCACTAGTTGACAATTTTATTTGTACAAAGAATAAACTGTTATATACCCTATCTCTGCTTGTATTTTTTATTGTTATTATAAAAAAAAAATCTTACATTTAAAGACATCAAACTTTAAATATAGAAATAACTAGAAAAGTAGAATGTTAGTAGGGGTTTTGCTACACCTATGGTTACAGCTGTTCGTTACAGCAGCATCCTTCCATGGGTAATAGAGTAGAGTTCATACAGCTGGTATTAATTTTCCTCATTATTCAATATGAAAGGATATTTTGGGAGGGGGCTTTACCTGATGCAACAGCTGAACAGCTGTGGAGTCATCAGGAGCAAGACAGCGGCGGGTGCTTAGAGTACTGGGTGACAGGGCAGCTCCAAAAGCACCACTATCCAATGAGAGGGCAACTGCAGAGAGCTTCAAGATAGTGCTGATACCACAGATCAGCTCGAAGCTACACTGCCCGCTCAGCACACAGGTCAACTTGGTCAACTTCACAGCCTTACTCAAACCTGTATTTTTTGCTTAGCATCCTGCCGAGGATGAAGAAATGGCCTCCCACACCAGGTACAATCTTGGCCTGTTCCATTTCATGATATTCTGGGGTTATGCCAAGATATTCCTAAATCATGCCCTGTCTCATTCTATGCTCTGCCTGAGCCATGTCATGCCATACTCTGCTCAGTGGCAGCCAAGCCATTTACCATCCCAGCCAAGCCCAGCTCTGCCCCCTTGAACTTGGCTTTAAGAATATTGAATATGCTATACTGGTGCCACCAACCAGCTTCAGGTATACTGTGCTGGTGCTGACACCAGGCTGCCAGGTCATGATTGTCCCACCACCTGGCTTCAGGGACAATATGCTGGCACTGACACATGGATATGAGGATGTTGTGCTGGCACCAAATATGCCCAAATGAAGCAATATGAGGATAGGATATTTAATTACAGCCTCAAGCTAACACTAGCAGTAGCACTAAGTTCTTGCCCATGAGCATTTAATTAGAATGAGGGAGAAGTCAAGCCCAAGAAATGGCACAGACATCAGCCATGGTGGCCTGGCCCTAGTGTTATGCATGAACATGCTAAAAGAGTGTCATTTATTCAACATGCTACAGTAATTTATGGTGAACAGTGAATTTACAGTACAGTTTTCAACTTAAGAACTGTGGTTGAAATTCTGAAAACATTATAAAGACAAGTAAATCATACACTGGGTAAGAGCAAAGTAAGAAAGGTTTTATTTTAAACTTCTGCAGAAGGACTAGTCTCATACAGCAAACAGTTGCAGCATGGAGAAAGGTGATCTCTTTCTCTCAGCTTTCCCATTTTATACACAAATATCTCTGCTAACATAATCAGCGCCCTGTACATGAAGATGTCCTCGCCTTATCATTTATTCAGGGACAACTGCAATCAGTTTGTTTCTGTTCTATTCTCGGCCTTGTCTTTCTATGTTTCATCAGACAGGGTTAAAGCTTCTATAGTCTACGTGTCACACTTACTACAAAGGTCAGAATTCATTCATATGTGTGTGTGTGTGTGTGTGTGTGTTTGTGTGTGTGTGTGTGAGAGAGAGAGAGAGAGAGAGAGGAAGTGGGAGGAAATTGTAACATGCTGCTCATGGGCGCAAAGATCTAATGTTTTTGTTATACAAAAGATAGAAACATCTGGGGTAAAAGTTTAATTGTAAATTACATGTGTTTTATTGTTTTATTGTTTTATTGTTTGGGCTCACTACTGTACATACCAGTTAGTCAACGGTAGCAGCATACAGTAACCAATCAGTTAGTTTATTGCCTAAGACATGCTTCTCTACAACTCTGCAGAAAGTAGTGGATTCATAAACAACTAGCAACTGGAGCATGAAGAATTCAAAAGTTGGCTGTAATGGGTTTTGGCAGAACTCGCTCTACAGTCAATCAGTTTTAGAACTGAAGGTGACATGAACATTTTTGTACTCAACACTCTATCAGTAAACAGTTTGTCAGTGTGTCAGTGTGTGTATGTGTGTGTGTGTGTGTGTGTGTGTGTTTATGTATGCCTCTGTGTTTCTTTCAGCATAAATAAGTGTAATTTTAGACAAGAAATAAATCAATTTAGTTCAATTTTACAGATGCTTTTTTGTAATGTATAGTTGCATTTTACACAGGTTAATTGTATTAGGTAGATTACTACACATACACATATGTCTGAGTGTAAGTCTATATTACCTCTATTAAAGTTTCTGGGTCTCTGGGTCGCCGCATCGCCCTGATTCTCATAAACATCTTCATATGAGTTCCCGCTGTCACAGGAATCCACTTTGCTGTTTTCTTTTACTTCTACATTCGCATAAATGTCATCACTCATCTCCATTTTTCTCTTTGCCTATTATTTCAGTGGACTAGTTATCACTCTGTAAAGACAAACTTGTTCCAGTTATTAATTATCGAAATTGTCTAATTGTCTACACTTATAGTGGCTGTCTGAAGTCGCACTGCACACGTGACTGGATGTGCTGCTGCTATATTGAGAGCCGATTTCCTCTTTTACTCATTCTAGACATGCAGCAAGCCAACAAGTGAGAAGCTGACACACTGTGAAGACGCTTAAGCAGGAACGCCCTTGTACAGTCCCTAGACAGTCTCGGCACAGTCATGTGACTACCAGACTCACCCTGAGAAGTCCCTTGATCAATTTTTTAGATTGATCAATCTAATAATGATGAATTCTTTGATTAGAGTTAAAATGATTTCGCTGCAGGAATTACTGAGTCCTGAAGTGAAGCAGCTCCATCACACACCTGCCTGCTGCATCATCATACAGATGTTCACTATAAAAAAGAAAAAAGCAGACAGTGATTAGTTAACGTTATCACTGTATGTTCACAGAAATAATAAATATTAGTTTTTTTCATGAACAGTTAAATCAAGCTAAACAAACCATGCTTCTCCTACTATGGTGCATAAACAGTACAGTATCTGTTGAACAAGATGATGATAAATGAACAGAGCTTATTTCAACACTTGAATTATTGAATATTCTTTATTATACTGAATTGGTTTGCTGTATGTTTGGACTCACCTAAATGTAGTTCAAGTATTTTTTATAATAATGCATGCATCATAGTACAGTATGTTCTGCTGATTTCACACATACTGTAGATCACAGGAAGCTACTGTAGTTTGGTCTCTTCCTTTACTCTGGCTGCTTTAATGGCAGCCAGCAACTAATAGCCCTTTTCTGCTTACAAAGCTAACCATATTTAGCAACAACTAAAGCTGCATCCACTACAGGGAGGCAGAGCACACAACACAGCACTAATCAGGAGCATTGAGCTACACCTGACCTTCTGGGAGACACTGTGTGCATTTTAATGATTGTGTGCAATGTGTTAAGTCACACTATATACATTTTAATCAGCCTTCCTGTATGACCTGAAGCTGCAACCTCTCTGCTCGCACTGTATGTTCAAGCAACCAGGGATGGTCTGAGTGCTTACACTGTATATAAGAACACCCTGAATGCAATTAAATTAGCTGTTTTTATAGTGACAGTTAAAGGTACGGTGAATTAAGAGGGTTCACACAACATTGTGGTATGTCAAACCATGGACCAACCTGAAAGCAAGCTGCAAGACCGCTGACCTAAATGTCTGACAGGGTCCTAAGTTAGATCTTTGGGCATACATTCAGCATGTCACAGTTTCCACCCACTTCATCTTGTGCTCTCTCTCTCTCTACACAGCCATGCTATTCTCAACTGCCTGCACTGTATCGTGGTTTGTGATTGTCGGGTTTGCAGTTATTTTTGGAATGTTGAAAAATCTGAATAATGTTTAAGAAAAGAATAAAATACTCAGTGGCTTGTTTTTACAATTGTGTGCAAAAATACAATTTAACAATTACAGTTGTTTATTTCTCAATAAATTGTGGCGTTCTGTTTACTGGAACTAAGTGGCCAGAAGAAAGGCACATTGTCATGCTGGAAGAGTGTGTGTCCTCTTAGTTCTACTCACTCACTCAACTTCTATACTGCTTTATCCTGTATTCAGGGTCGCGGGGACCTGGAGCCCATCCCAGGAGGCTTAGAGCACGAGGCAGGGTACAATCCATCGCAGGGCACACACATACACACAGTCATATGCTCATTCACACACTACGGGCAATTTTGGGAACACCAATTAACCTAACCTGCATATCTTTGGACTGTGGGAGGAAACCTGAGTACCCGGAGGAAACCCACCAAGCACGGGGAGAACATGCAAACTCCATGCAGACAGAGACGGGAATCGAGCCCGGACCCTGGAGGTGCAAGGCGACAGTGCTAACCACTACACCACCAGTAAAAGAGAAATTGGCATATTACAACATTGTGGCAACAGCTTGAGGAAGAAGTATACATTGGCATGACAGTAAGTGGCCACATACTGTACTTTTGGGCATATAGACATTAATTTCCCATGCAGCCTCCATTATCTGAGGCTCATTGCATATTTGTCACATATGCATTACTGCGCAGTGAAATTCTTTATTCTTCACATATCCCAGTTTCTTGTTAGAGGGCTGGGGTCAGAGCGCAGGGTTAGCATGATACGGCGACCCTGGAGCAGACAGGGTTAAGGGTCTTGCTGAAGGACCCTCCAGTGGCAACCTGGCGGAGCTGGGGCTCGAACCACCGACCTTCTAATCAGCAAATCTGAGCCTTAACAGACTAAACCACCATCACCCCATCTCACTCTCTTAAGTTACTAATTAAAAAAAAAATCTAAGGCACATTTTACTGTTACAAAGTTTATGTTAAATAAAAGAGTCAATGTGCACCGTATGTGTCTTATGTGTTTGTTGCTATGATCTATTTTTTATAACATTATTTTGTTATTTATATAAATGCTGTAATTTAACATGCACATTTGGGGTTGCATACATATGCGTGAGTTTTGTAGTTCAAATTTCTCTACACTTTGAACTCAAGAAGCCACTGATGCTGTTGGTCTAATGGTAACTTCCTCTAACTTCATTTACCGACATCAGCAGATTTAGTTCCCTATACAGAGTAAAGAGGCTCCGCCTGTCAGTCACATCCACACAGAGACGCAGTCAATTCATGTTTTATAGAGACTTTAATAAATTAAAGATGTTTTGGTGTTCTTCTGAGCAGTATGGTGTTACGTGTGGTGCAGTATGGAGAGCCGCACCACGAGATGTTTTAATGATTATAAGGCCCGCTTCGTTACTGATAGTGAAGGTTATCTACAAGATTGCAGACATTGTTGAAGGTCATGACTCTGACATGGAAGAGGAAGACACTGACACTGAGACACACCCAGAAGCACATTACACAGGTACAAAAGGTTTAGATTTTGTTATATTTCTACACTTTTATATAGAGACTACAGTAGCTGTGCCCCCTCCCCCCAAAAAAGAAACAAATCACAACTCCAATATAAATACTCAAAGTTTGTTTTTGCAAGCCAAGTCAAATATGAGTAGGTATAGTACAACAAAAATTCAAGTCACAAAGCGAATTCCATGAAAATCAGCATTTCAAGCAGCAATATTATTTAAATCGCAAATTAAGCAAGTTCTATAGAGATGAACTAATGATTTTTTAAAGACCAATTTTAGTTTTTTATGATTTCTTATTCTGTATTATTTATTAGCAAGTTTAGAATACATCCGATGCCATCTGTGGTAATGATTTCATTTTATTTATTTTTTTTAATAAGGGCTAGCATATCTTCTCCTTCCGTGGGACGATTGCGATGAAACAAAGCCTATATGATACCTCAAGCTCGGCCAAGTACACCTTCGAAAAATTCAACATTCATTCAGTAGTTTTTATGTGATGCGCACCCTGTCCGGGGTGTACCTTGCCCAAAGTCTCCTGGGATAGGGTCCAGGCACCCGAGATCCTGAACATGATAAGAGGCATAGAAGATGAATGAGATATTATAATATATGATCATCCGATGGTGATAAAACAAAGCTACAGTACATATTTTACCTCAAGCTAGACCAAATACACCTGTGAAACAGCGCCATCTGTGGTAATAAAAGTCCACTATTTATTTTAAATTTCAAATTAGCATATCTTCTCTTCCAGTGGACCAATTGTGATGAACCAAAGACTGTATGTTGCCACGAGCTGTGTATGTGTGTGTGCCCTGCATGGATTGGCACCCCATCAAGGGTATACCCCACCTTGTGCCCTACGCTTCCTGGGATAGGCTCTAGGCTTTCGACTCTACACAGGATGAAGCGGTATAGATAATGAGTGAGCGTCAGATGAGTGAAATTCCAGCATTTGGAACCCTGTGACATTACTCCCCTCTCCCTAAAAAACTTATATTGAATATATATACTCAGCAAAAAAAGAAACGTCCTCTGACTTTCAACTGTTTTTACTTTCAGTAAACTTAATG
>JAQQZT010000013.1:4493864-4505676 GCA_030068275.1 Clarias platycephalus | reverse complement strand
TGTTATTTTATAGTTTTGAAATCCCCAGTATTGTTGTAGAATGTAGAAAATAAATCACTAAACAAAAACAAAGAAAGAAATTTGCAAGTGACCCCAAACTTATGAACGGTAGTGTATAGTATGTTAAATTATGTCATATGAATTAGTCAACATGTTCCTGTAGTATATCTCGAAATATGTGTAGATTATACTTTTCAGAAGTGTTTATGTAGCTTTACTGTGAGGTTGCAAGACAGAATTGCAGCTGGTCTAAGATCAGAGTTAACCCCGGTTCTCTTTTACATATCAATATGTCAAGAAATAGATGTACGTCACATATAGGCATGCAATGGTGCGTTAAAATATATGTTTACTTTATAACTAAATGTTTTTTTTCTGTTATGCTGTTTTTCATCTTATTAACACCAAAATAGAGTGATAAAAAAGGAAGGAAGCAAAGCTTTAAAGCCTCATTGATTCTTATATGGGATTTGAAAAATCTAGAAATCTTTCTGCATTTTGCTGCTGATTTAAAAAAAATCCTCATTTCATCATGTAATTTTCCTGGCCACATACAGTACATAGACCTTTGACTGCGGTTCATTTTTTTTCAAACATTGTATATTTGCCAAGCAGTTATTTCTAGTGATTAGTTGACATGCAGAAGATGTTATTTAAGATGTAATTAATTCTAAAGTTACTTGTTTCTGACACAGGCAAATAGAACAAACATTTTCATTTAACTCCAAGACAAGGACCTGGTTCTGCTTCACTAATGAAAAGTTGCATAATGAACCGAATCATAGTTTGTTGTTTTTCATAGCATCACACTTGTCTTTTTCTGTTCATAAAGTTAACTAACGCATTATCTTAAGTCACCCATGTTTAGCAGTAGATTATCACTTACCTAATTTGGAAAATCTCAGCAGTTCCTCCCTTTCCTACTTTAACTGGTCTCTCTCTACAGTCAGGTTGGTGTAACGGGTCTGTAACTGGTTGTGTCCTGTAGTTATGATGTCAATTTTGATCCACAGCATTGTTATGGCGGTCAGCAGGAGAACACACAGGACACACACTGCAGTCAGTCTTTAGTATCTGCTCCGTGCACATTCTGCTTTTTGGGAAGAGGGAAGCAATTGACATAGAGACTTGTTTACTCTCAGCTTGTGTGCCCTAAACACAGCACTGTCGACAGCAAGTGTAGATGCTGCAAAGCAAAAGATGTGTTCCTACCGCTGATATCCTGTTATTAATGCTGCAGATATAAAAGAACTCAGATCAGAAGTCATTCTAAAGAGACCCGTGTGATGAGTTTGGATGTTCCTCTTTGTGTCAGTGTTCTCTGTCTCTGTGTTGGGGTTATGACCTCTAACAGTGTAATACTCTTGTAGATATCCACCACTCTCTCCACTCACTCTCCTCTTTTCATCTCCTCAACGCATCATCATACACACAGTCCAACATTTGTAATCTATTACAGACTCAATATGTACTGTGTCTGTGAGGAAATGACTGCACAACTGTGTGTGTGTGTGTGTGTGTGTGTGTGTGTGTGTGTGTGTGTGTGTGTGTGTGTGTGTGTGTGTGAGAAATCAGGGAAAGTTCCCCTATTTCAGTGCCATTTGTCAGTTAAGGAAGTTGCCCCACACAAGCTGAACTGCCCCTGGATTTCTGTACTTTAGTTAAGCTGTCAGACCTTATAGTGGCCCTAAGGGGAAGTCGATTCAAACAAATATTTTAATACATTTTAAAATGAGTCAATTTTAAAATAATTTAATAAAAATCATATTAAAAACTAGAGTCAATTTGAAACGTTTGTTCAGTGCTCCACCTCCATCTTAAATCAGACAGAAAGCTTGAATAGGCAAGTGTAGACCTGTGCCGTCTCCTAATAGTCACAGCGTCATGTTCATCAGCCAAACCTAAGAAAATCAATATTTTTATTTATTTTTTATTTATATTTTTCACTCGACATGATCGAGAGAACTAATGCCCTGCACCTACTGTACACCTGCACTTGGATCCATCTCCACAGCCCCCATGCTCCGACCCGCTGACACATGGAATAGTTTAGATTAGTTTTTTGTCATTGTGCAAAGTACATGAATAAAGCCAATGAAATAAGGATGGTAATGTACAATATGTCAGTGCAAATATTATGTAAAACATCTCACTAATGTTTTTGAGTAGCAGTGTTTTAGATACATTTTCCCAGGGTCGAAATTTAATACTCCCATTCCACTGAGCTGAATTTGCTACCAACCTCTCCTGTTGTCTCCTGATTTGAAGTTGTTGTGGTGGGTACCAATTTGATTATTTTTTTTTAAATATAGTGACCCCACATCAAGTCACTAATGATTTCAACAAATTTGTAAGAACCTGCACGACCTGTACGAGACTCTGTCCCTTTGTTCCCTCATGATATTGGCATAATGTGGTTGAAAGTAACACACACATTCGCAGCTGCACATGACCTAGTGACACTATTGTCCTAACAGGGAAATGCATGTCAGTATTTATAATGTAATTAAAATATTTGCATTGAGTTTAATCATGTAGCATTTTTAATATTCATAACACACTTAAAGGCTAATAAACAGAAGATAAAATCACAACCGTGAGAGAGAGAGAGAGAGAGAGAGAGTCACGATCATACATGCAGCACAATCCTTAATCATTAATTTTCCTTCTTGGGATTTTTTTCCCACTCTTTTTGGGGGTCTTAACATGCTCAAAAACCCATGAAAATTGGCAGACAGGTTGGAATCTGCTACAATTAGGATGCCTCACAAAACATTTTGCTGCATAGCTCATAAGCTCTTGCACGTATGCACACAAAACTCACATTTACACAAGTACACATTTAGAGCTCATTGAGCCGAACAACTTGGGCTCAACTCATCAGGAAGTCAGTTATTTTGATCGTTTGCCAAAATGCACCTGATGTATTTTGATATACGACTTCTAGTGGATTTATACGATAGCCACCAAACCGGGGGGATGTGATTAAAAGACATTGAGGATACAAAATTGTAGAGGGAACAGGTCACTTACGCTGAGAAGTAGTTAATAACTTTCTGTGTGGCATTATATGGAGATGTAGTAAACACTGGAGCTGGTGAATCTCCATCTTTGTTTAACAACATCTGATCACATAATACAACTTAAAAATGATCAGGGCGTTTCCTTCATACTCATTTTAAATGAACATCTCTAGCTCGTAATTCATTTGAATAAAATATTATTTAATTACATATTTAATACCTGAGATGTAATCAGACTGACACTGCTCTCTGTCCTTAGTCAGAGTGTTGTATCTCGTCTCTTACTGGTCTCCCTCTATATAGGTTGTTGTAACTGGTCTGTAACTGGTCTCTTTCTGTATTCAGCTTGTTGTATTTGATCAACACCACGCACCCTGCAGTCACTCTGTAACACCTGCCTCCTGTGGTGTTGAATCCTGATGGAAGAACACATACAGAAACATGTGTGTATCCACTTTAACACATAGAAGTCCTTATACATGCGTGTGCTTAGGAAAGTGAGGTGCTTTCTAACATTAGACCAGTGAGCACAACATCTACAAGGTAGTGAGAGATAGACCTTGGCCCAGATAAGCAATACATGAACAACAAACAAGAGGCTTTCTCAATGAGGAGCTTTCCATTAAGGAGGAAGTCAGGCTGGAACATGGTGGTGTGAGAGGATAGAGATTCAGGGCATGAATGGGCTTCTGTGTAGCACTCATCATCTCTTATCAGAAGGTGGATAACACCACACAAACTCATGGCAAATGCAAAATGCAGCTTAAATGAATGTAGCATGAATAAAATACATACAGACAGAAGCACTGGAGACAACACTGTTAATACAAAAAGATATAAAACTTAAGTAATAATAACAATCTATTGTTATTATTGTTAAAATATATAAGCGATCATTTGGATTTATTATAATACAGAACTTGGATTAGTGGGACACCCACCAATAGTTTGTAACAATTGTGTTAAGATTTACTTTGTGTTTTTTTGTGTGTAAAGAAAGACCATTTGTTTTTGTATATTTTACCATGGTTTGAACTGCAAGACTTTATACTGTAATTGCCAAGTTCCGCCACTAGGTGGGGAAGTATTTGCTAGTTGTGAATGTAGCCGCCAGGTCGCTCAGACAGAACAGCCTGATTGAATGCAAATAACTAACGTCTTCTGTCTGTACTTTCTCCTGTCTGAAACAGGTTAGTAGCATGATTAATTCAATGACAATGTACCCCAGAGGATGTCTGAAACCTGTCTGATGTAATTCCAGTTAAGTTTATAAAGATAAAAACGGAGTTGAGTAGTTTAAACTAAACTTAGTTGCCTTTTGAAGAGAAGTTTTGCTCTCAGATGGTGAACATGAGGTGATGGTGGCCTTATTTTCAGTGTTTATCTGTGATTTCATAGCTTCTGGACATTTGTAAAATTGTGTTTAAATATGTAAAAATCCTGTTTAGTTAAGTCTTATGTAGGAATATCGTTAGTGCAACTGAATCTTTTTAGAGTCTTCAAAGGTAATTAATTTATCCATTTATTTGTAAATTGTAAGAGTATCAAGTGTGTTATTTTGTACAGCATGTTGTTGATATTTAATGTGTATAAAATAAAGAAAGAAATGATCAAAGGGCTGAGTGATCAAAGGATTACTGATGGAGTAATTAATTAAAGTTAATATAATAGACAATGTTATATTGCTCTGTTACACTTGACAACAAAAAAAAGTTAAATTACAAGCAAGGTTTCAAGAGCTCTGACACCACCATGCTGAGTTTAAAAACACTCAAGGTCTGAGCCAAGTCAAGACTTTGAGCTTTACTTCAAGAGGCCGGACAAAAGTGTAGCATTACCCATTCAGGAATTACAGCTATTTTCACACACACACACACACACACACACACACACACACACACACACACACACACACACACACACATATATATGTGTGGCTCGTAAATAATGGAACAGTTACATGGCCAGGTGTGATCTGTTCTCCCACTAGTCTCCCACTAATCAAGAAGATAAAAGCCTGGGGTGATCCTGATTGTTACTTTTTCATTTGGTAAAAATAAACATAAGAAAAGGAGTAAATAAAACAATGAAGCCTGAATTTGACAAGAGAAGGTTTTAAATATCTTTTTATTTTATTTATTGTTTTTTTTTTTCCCCTGGGGAATTAACTGTGTACTAGAGCAAGTAAAAGATCAATAACAATTAGAATAGTTACAAAAGATAATTACAATGCGTGCAGTGATGGGTGGCACTTTGAGCTGGTTTTAAATTAACTGACTTGCACATCTGAATCATGCCAGATTTACATGAAAACACTTATCCTTCTTAATTGTCTGTATGTTGATAACTTGTCATATGCAAAACACATCCGATACAGCTCATTTACATCAAGTGACGCCCAAAAGACTCCATTAAAGTCCAAGTGCACAAATTCTTCAAAACATAGTATATGTGTAGAATTGCTTTTACTGTATGACAGTATGTCATAAATATTAATATGCAAACATTTACTTACATTAATCTTCTGTAACATCAAATCATTTATTTATTGTTGGACCCAATGGATTACTAAAATAAATTATTTAAAAGTATGTGCATCCCTCACACCCATAGTTTTGATTTGAAACATGATCACTGCAAGAACAACACTCTCATGTAACTTCCTTTTATTATTATTAATTCTATAAGATCAATAAAGATTCAAAACAGAGAGTGACTGTGGTGGAGCGGGCGTGGTCAAGAGCCATGGTGCGTCTGTTACAGTGAGCGGAGCTATAAAGCATGAGCAGAGCGAGTATGCGAGAGAGGAAAATTCAGATGTTTGTGTGTGTGTGTGTGTGTGTGTGTGAGAGAGAGAGAGAGAGAGAGAGAGATAGTTCAGGAGAGACAGGGAGAAAGAGAGAGTATACACTCTCTTAAGAGTTAAACTTAAACATTCTGTACCTGTGTGTTGTGCTTCTGGGTGTGTCTCAGCATCAGTGTCTTCCTTTTCTGTGTCGGGATTGTGACCTTCAACATTGCCTGTAATCTTGCAGATAACCTTCACCATCTCATCCTGCTCAGAAGAACACCAAAGCATCTTTAATCTATAAAAGTCTCACTAAAACATGAAATGACTGTCTCCTTGTGAACGTAATTGACAGGCTGAGTCTCTGTATTCTGTATGGGGAATTAAATGTGGTGCTGTCAGTACGGGAGAAAACTAGAGAGAAACTAGAGTCACAACTCCAACAGAGTGACTCTAGGAGCCTGTGGCAGGGACTAAGGACAAAAACGGACTATACTGTAACGCACCAACATCCGGTATGACGAACACGGAAGTGACTCTGGCAGACGAGCTGAACATTTTCTCTGCTCGCTTTGAGGCTGCAGCTAAAGACGCTAGTGATGCTAATGCTAGCGGCGTTAACGGCTGCAGACAGGAAGACACTGCCAGCACCGGAAACACGTTCATCATCTCTGAGCATGACGTGAGGAGAGCTTTCAGGAGAGCGAACACAAGGAAAGCAGCAGGACCAGACGACATCTCAGGTCGAGTCCTCAGAGCCTGCGCAGACCAACTAGCACCTGTGTTCACAGAGATATTCAACCTTTCCTTATCCCAGTCGGTGATCCCCACATGCTTCAAAGAGTCCATCATGTCATGGTCCTGTCACCACAACACCATGGTGAAAAAGGCCCGTCAGCATCTCTTCTGTAGACGAGCTGCAGCAGCACTATGACTTACAGTATAAGAGATGATAATTAATTCTTTATCTTTCTCTGTTTATCAAACTGTCTCAGCTAGTGTGAATTTCCAATGTTCCTGTGCACTACAGCAGATAGATGCTATTATCGCCTAATGGTTCAATTAGATTTCTCATAATGGGTAATATTATCTCCTGTTATATTCTTATTTGTCAGAGTTATGACATTGTTATAATTTTAATAAATCACAGACTTAAGATGTGACATTGAAGATGAGTGGACAGTGATTCTGATGCTCTGGTTTTCAGGTACTGGCATAAGGGGGAACCAAATGATGAAGGAAATAATGAAGACTGTGGTGAGATCTCGACATATCAAAATAAGAAGGCCTGGAATGACCGACCATGTTCTGATAAAACACAAGGGATCTGTGAGAAAAAAAGCTTTCAGTGGTAAATTTATAACCGCCAGCAAAATTATAAAAAGCCTGTAAACATAGAAAATTCCTGTAAAGCAGTTGTACCATTTGTAATCATTATTAGTGAAGAGCTATTTATAATGTGACTCTCCCAGATAACCTGCTTAACCCTCATGCTGTGTTCTGGTCAAATCTGACCGATTTACATGTTTTCTCTTTTACATGTGCAGTAAATTTTAATAATTTCTCGTGAGGTTCAATGACTTTATTCACACATGCCATTTGAACGAATAAAATTAATTTAAAATATTTTTAGTAAAATTTGTGTGTTTAAAGGGAACTTTTAAACACTCATGGTGTTCCCGGTCAAAAAATGACAGGTTATTGGAAATGAATGGGTAAGACTACAATTAGAGTATTAAACAGAGTTCAAGCACATTTCTATACTCCTCTCCCACACCTAAACATGCAGGTGTCTTTGAGCAGACACATACACACACACTCTTCTTATGCCTCTTGTTGGCTTATATGGCAACCTGCACGGGAACCTAACAACAACCTAATTTTTATCACACCTGCTGAAAAACCAAACCGCAACATTGTTTCAATAATACCACTTTTTGCAGCTCTCGTATATAAAGCTTTTTGATGCCTTACTCACAGTTCAGTCTTTAGCAGCCAGATGGCCAAGAGAAATACTGCATGTGAAGCCATGGAATTATATTTGACAACGACAGTGATCAGGAGGAGAGAAGCCAGGTTGACTTTGAGGACGGTTTAGAAAAGGAAGAATCAGAGGTTGAGGATGACACAGAGTCAAATTTTTAATTTTGAAAAAGTTATTTTGTGCCACAGTATTCTGTGATGAATAGTACAATAGGTTTCATCTTGCTATTTGTTATAGTCAAAATAATATCTATATAATGTTAATTTCCTTAAAAAAAAGAGTCGTATGAGCTCAGGTAAATGAGGCCTGCAGGACGTACACAGCAAATACAAATTCAAAACATGTAATGTTTACAAAAGCTGAAGTTGATAAAAAGATCTAATACAACATTAGGTGATGATATCTGTATTATTGTGGATTTATAATTAAATAAAATGCTTCGGTCAAAAGTGACCAGGAACATTATGCGTGTGAGCCATCAACGAACACAACATGAGGGTTAATATTTTGGGAAATAAACTACTGCAAACCTCACTAAACAAATAAATAAATAAATAATCTATTATAGCCATGGGTTCCATTTGAAAATGTTGAATGGCAGCTCATAAGCCTGAAGCTCACTGCTCTTTGTGTCCTTCTCATTTCCAATATCTCCTACGTACAGGGGGTGTGAGACAGGAGTGTAATAGATAACAATGTAATTCAGGGTCTTCAATTTACAGGATTCTGGGAAAGGATCTACTGCTTGTGCGTACACACAATCAGGAAATCCCTGCTTAGGCATGAACTCAGTCCCAAATGAGGGTCCTTCAAATGTACACTTTGTAGTGGACTCAATATGGGCTGCCCCAGTGAATTAGAGTACATCATGACTGAACGTTTCAGCTAATAAGACGAGATTTTCATGCTCCATGCTGAAAAACCTGAAGCTCAGATCATTGAATTAATGTATATATATTCATGTGGGTGTGACTGTCAGTGATACCAAACACACTGTTTATTCCTTCTGTATCTACCACATTGAAATCATCCTGTCAGGAAGCATCACAGCCTGGTTCTGGCACTGCATCTAGTAGCTGGGGTTTGGGGACTGGGTGGGAATCAAAGCTGGGCCTTCTGCATGTCAGACAAGAAAAACCAACCATTGAGCCTCCAATGCCGATGGACATTGCTATAGGCTACGGAGCTGAAAATCATTAGAAACAATTGCTTGCAGTAACAATGTTAACTCCAATTTTCCTCATTATAGACATTTATTAAGATTTTGTCAGTACATTCAGCAACAAAACATAAATAAGCAAAAATTTAAATAGGGTAGAATGGTGAAAAGTCAGATGGTGATTGTGTACAGTTCATAGGTTCATGTTAAACCATGATAAATGGCACAACACTTCCCTCTAGTGGCATCTTCATTTAGTAGTTACAGTACTAGAGTAAGGATCCTTTGTTGAAGGGTAAAGAGTTTGTAGAAATAGTTAAAAGGTTAAAGTTAAAAATAAGCTGATTAGAATCTGACACATAAATGCTCATAACATCCCTTCTACTCACTGTTTTGATTTAATGTATGACGCAGGTTTAACTTCAGGTAAACACAGAAGAACGTTTCATTAAATTCTGTTAAGAAATTCTGTGACAAATTCAGCTGGACAGACATACAGACATATGGACACAAAATCTTCAGAGAATGGTTTCGGGTTCTCCAAATGGTCTGGTCATGACAAAATTTTTAATGAAAAAAAAAAGGCATTACAATAAATGGGCATTATGAAATAAAGGATTTGTGACAACCCAATAATGCTGTATGAAATTAAAATAAAAAGTTGTGTTAATTAAATAGTTTGTGTTCACTGTATATTGGTTCAATGATATAACCAGTGTTATATATAATGATATAATTAGTGTTTATCAGCTGTTTAAGTATAGTTCATCTGACTAATCCTCCATTGTAGATGCGCTCGACAGGATGGGCAAGGCACAGACGAGAAGAGGCAGAAGTAGTAGAGGGAAGGGTATGTTTTTTATTTACAAAATTTCAGGTGTGTAGGGAAGGAAACTGATGGGTTTAGAAGTAGAGATGTGATTGCAAAAGTAAACAGGTGTAGCCCCAACCCGCTCTTGCACTCTATGGCACTGGCCGTGGTACTGAATGTTTTAATCAAATTCAAATTTTATTTGTCACATACACAGTACGATATGCAGTGAAATGCTTGTACGACCGCCAGTGACCTTAAAAAGAAAATAAAAGCTTACACGTAAGCAATAAATATTAATAAAGAGACATGCGAAAGAAAATAAATTTAAGTAGTAAAATAAACTGTACAATATAAGGGCATAATAAAAATATTACAAAATATAGAAATATAGGAATATGGGGGGAAAATATGCATAAAAAGTGACTTATGAAAGTGTCATGTGCAATGGTCCAGATATATAAATATGTAGTGCATGAATGTGTCCATGACTGTCAATGTCAATGTTTAAAAAGATGTTATTACTCCTGTGTGGTGGTGTGATTGAGAGACTGTATCGCCTTTTTTGATGTGATCGAGTAGCAGCATGATGTGTGTGCACTGACTCTGTGCTCGCCGTCACCATAAAGAATTTTATTCTTGTTGGAGTAACAGACGATCTGCTTCTTATCCAGGTAATAGTTTATGAGGCACTACATGCATTCAAAGCCCTCTGCATTCAAAGCTTTTTTAAAATTCTTACCTTAAGAATTTTACTCGTCATCCCACAGCAATCTTATCCAGCTGTCTAGAACAGCCCTGTAAAAAAAGGAAAAAAAAAAACATTAAACAGGTTAACTAATGCACAAACAATTTTCTACAATTAGAATGTAACTCATTGTCAGTTTACATATCTGATACACATACCTTTGTATTTCAACATGATCAGCAGATTAATAGATTGACGAATAATTGGCCTCTGTCTTCTATGCTGTTTCACTAAAGTAAGGAAACCCATGACAGGTCAGTGGAGTGACACAAATAATACCAAAGAATACTTATTAAAATGATTACCTCTTATCTTTATCCTTACCATCTCATCTTTGTCTTACTCTTCTTCATAGACTCGCGCGCACACACACACACACACACACACACCTCCAATTCTCTGCAAAACAGCTGAACAAACTCTTAATTGCATTCAGAGTTATTGTTCACACATACAGTGTAAGCAGAGAGGTCACAGCTTCAGGTCTTACTGGACGACTGATTAAAATGTACAGTGTGACTTAACACATTACACACCATCATTAAAACTCACACACTGTCTCCCAGCTTTAAGTAAACAGGAGGTCAGGTGTAGCTCATTGCTCCTGATTACTGTGGATCAGACATGTGTCTCACTTTAGTGGACGCAGCTTTATTTGTTGCTAATAATATTTAGCTTCTATGGACAAGAAGCCTATACGTTTCTGTCTCCCAGTAAAGGAAGAGACAAACTGCAGGGCCAGGGGTAGCTCAGTGGTTAAGGCATTGGACTATGGTTCGGAAGATCCCAGATTCAAACCACCAAGTTGCCACTGTTGGGCCCTTGAGCAAGGCCCTTAACCCTTAACTGCTCAGCTGTATAATGAGATAAAAAAATGTAAGTCTCTCTGGATAAGAGCGTCTGCCAAATGCCTAAATGTAAATGCAGTAGCTTCCTGTGAATGAGATGCCTCGAGATGCAGATACAAATGACTTCAGCTTGAACTAGTGTCAGATCAGCTGTTATAGAAATGACTAAGTATCCTGGATGTGTTGCGCTGGATGCTCAGTGAACATTTAGTATAATAAAAAAATGTTAAATAATTAAACAGTGCTGAAATAAACTGCTTTAATTCGTCATCATCTTGTTGAACAGAGACTGTAGTGTTTATACACCGTAGCTGTAGCAGCATTTGTTTTAAATATTCCTGACAAAATGTAAATACAAATGTTTATTATTTCTGAGGGCGGCACGGTGGTGTAGTGGTTAGCACTGTCGCCTTGCACCTCCAGGGGTCCGGGTTCGATTCCCGGCCAGGCT
>JAQQZT010000013.1:4000438-4015242 GCA_030068275.1 Clarias platycephalus | reverse complement strand
ATATTAGTTTTTTTTAATCTCAGAAATAATACCAAGATAATGAACATATTATCACTCAATGATGCAGAAAAATTAGTTCATGCTTTTATTACCTCTACGTTGGAGTATTATAACGCCTTAATGTCTGGTTGTTCAATTAGGTGCATAAACAAGCTTCAGTTAGTCCAAAATGCAGCAGCGAGAGTACTCACTAGAACCAGAAGATATGAGCACATCACCCCTATCTTATCCGCATTGCATTGGCTCCCAATGAAATTTCGCATCGATTTTAAAATGCTTCTTTTAACCTATAAAGCAATGACTGCCTGCAGTACCTGAGTGAGCTGCTAGTGTCTTACGATCCGCCATGCTTACTTTGATCAAAGGATCAAAGGTGGTGTCAGTACCACATATTACAAAAACTACAGCAGGGGGCAGAGCTCTTTTTACAAAGCCCCCATTTTATGCTATTATCAGGGGCGTGGGTCGTGGGCTGTGGAGATGGATCCAGGTGGAGGTGTAGTTGCAGGTCATGAGCTTCTTCAGATCTCCTGTAGTGCGAGCAGTAGTGCGGAGTAGTAAGAGCGGAGCTGTTGGATCGGAGCCGTGAGGTCCGTAACATTGTGGCAGCGCAGAGATGTGAGACTGGGCCGTAGTTGTGAAAGTGGAAACGTTTGATTAGAGCCGTGAAATCCGTCCATGATATAATAGTGCAGAGACGTTAAACTGAGCCGTGGTCGTGAAGGAGGAAGTGTGAAATCTGAGCCGTGAAGTCTGTCCGTGAGGAAGCGAGAGTAAGTGTTCAAAACCGTGAGATCCGTCAGCGAGGGCATAGAGCCAATACATTAAGCTAAGCCATAGTAGAGGAAACGAGAGCGAGAGTTCAAAAGCCGTGAAATCGGAGTGGGCAGTTCACAATACATCGGAGCTGGGACACATGGAAGGTGGGGTGGATGCGTCGCATAGAAGAAGGTAGCAGGAGTTGTACGGCACACGGGTTGACAATCCTGGTCACAGTGAAAGGACTGATGAAACGAGGTGATAGTTTGCGAGACAGTATTTTAAGGGGGATATGTTGTCGTGCTTATTTTGGATGCAGATTTTGCAAGCAGCCACAAACCTGGCTACGTCCCTCCCCTGCCGTGGGCCACCAGAACCATTGCTGAATGAATTAACGTGTTCGAGTGGAACCTGGGTGGCAAAGTAGCCTGGATCTGTGGCCCCATTCCAGGACCTGCGAGCCCAGTCATGACAGTATGAAGAGATGATTCGGTAGGACATTGCTTGGTCCGGGTTTCGGGGCCAGAGCCTGCTTGAATTTGGTCCTTATGTCTAGCTACAAGGCGGCAATGAGACAACAAGATGACAGAATGGTGTTGCATGGCATGGGATCCTGTGGAGGGGAGACCTGACACGAGAGGGCATCAGGCTTAGTGTTCTTAACACCTGGGCTGTAGGACTGGGTGAAATTGAACCAAGAGAAGAACAACGACCAACGAGCTTGACAGGCATTGAGTCTTTTGGTGGTATATAGGTACTCTAGGTTCCTATTATCGGTCCACACTATAAAGGGGCGTTCGGTCCTCTCCAGCCAATGTCTCCACTCCTCCAGTGCTAACTTGATGGCTAGGAGCTCTCGGTTGCCTATATCATAGTTCCTCTTGGCCGGGGATAGATGGCGGGAGTAGAATTAGCAGGGGTGAAGCTTGTTGTCCTGTGGGGATCTTTGGGAAAGGATTCCCCCAACGGCAGTGTTGGAGGCGTCCACTTCTACCACAAACTGGCGAGATGGGTCGGGTATGGTGAGAATGGGGGCTGAGGGGAACCGTCTCTTGAGGTCTGTGGAAGCCTTGTCTGTCACCTCGTTCCAGTATAACCGCATCTTGGAGGAAGTCAGGGAGACGGCGACGAGCTGTACCCCTGAATGAAGCGGCGATAGAAGTTCGCGAACCCAAGGAACCGTTGGAGGTCTCGTTGAGAGGCTGGGGTAGGCCAGTTGTTGATGACCTGAACCTTGGCTGGCTCCATTTCCAGTTCGGAGGGAGAGATAACGAAACATAGGAACATGGTGGAAGTTGTATGGAACTCACAATTCTCGACTTTAACAAAAAGATTGTTCTCTAAGAGCCTTTGCAAAAACTTGGCTCCTCCAGAACTCAAGTAAAAACTTTTAAATGTCGTTCAAGTACACGAACACGGAAACATTCAAGAAGTCACGGAGGACGTCGTTAATGAGGGCGTGGAATAAGGCCGGGGCATTGGTCAGTCCGAAAGGAACCACCAAATATTCATAGTGGTGTTGAAGGCCGTTTTCCACTCATCGCCCTCCCTGATATGGATGAGGTGATAAACATTTCATAGGTCTAGTTTGGTGAAGATGTCTGCTCCCTGAAGAAGTTCTAAGGCAGTGGCTATGAGTGGTAACGGGTAGTGATTCCTGACAGTTATCTCATTAAGCCCTCTGTAGTCAATGCATGGACGAAGGGATCCGTCTTTTTTCTTGACAAAAAAAGAAACCCACCCCAGCAGGCGAGGAGGATGGACGGATAATTCCGGCGGCGAGGGACTCTGTGATGTACTTATTCATGTCCTCTCTTTTTCATAAAGTCTGCCTTTTGGAGGAGAGGTACCCGGGAGAATATCAATAAGACAGTCATATGGTCGGTGCGGTGGGAGTGACATGGCTCGGTTCTTGTTGAAGCCCTGCCTGAGATCGTGGTATTCAGTGGGAAAATTGGAGATATCTGAGGTTTCATCGGGCATGACTGGGACAGAAGCCAGAGGAAGTGCTGAGTGAAGGCATGTTGTGGAACATGAAGGACTCCAGCCCGTGATGACGTGCTTGTTCCAGTCAATCTGGGGACCATGGAGGGCTAGCCAGGGAAGTCCGAGGACCAAAGCGGTGTGTGATTTGTCGAAGACAAAGAGGCAGCTCTCCTTAGAATGGTTTCCTAGTGTCCTTAAAGTTAATGGAGGGGTCCTACGCGTGATGGCTGGGAGCCGACTCCCAGCCAAGGCCTGGAGGGTGAGCAGAGGGTCCAACGCTACACAAGGGATCTTTAATGTCTCAACAGTAAAGGCTCTAATCAGGTTCCGGTCAGAGCCAGAGTCAATGAGTGCCTGAATCAGGTGGGCCTGGCCATTGGCGATTAGGTTTACGGGAAGTAGGGGACGTGGTTCTGAAAGTCTGTCAGGAGGAGCATCCTCTAGTGCTCTCATTCTGACTAGAGGACACCTCCCTTTTACTGGACAGTCTTTGAGCAGGTGTCCTGAAGCGCCACAGTAAAAACAAGCCCCTTGTAGACGGCGACGGTGTCTCTCCTCCTCGGAGATGTGAGTCCTGCCTAGCTGCATGGGCTCCTCTTAATTCGTCTGCTTCAGAGTAGGGAACAAATGTGCTATCCTGGGTTGGGGTGATCTCCTGGCAGGGAGCAAGCTTCTAAATGGACGTCTTTAACGGAGACGTGAGTTGATCCGCCCGGCGAGATCCATGTGCTTGTGGCGGTCCGTGGGAAGTTCATGAGAGAAGAGCTCATCCTTGAGAGCCTCAGACAATCCCTCCAGAAAAACATCCACTTTGGGCTCTTTCGCTCCACCCACTAGATGCAGCTAGGGTACGTAGCTTGTAGCTTCAAAATCAGTGAGCAGTGAGAGAGGAATTACCTACAAGTTCCTGGTTTCCCCTGTAAGTGGGAGGGGCTGGTAGATGTGGCCCTCGCTGGGTTCCAGAGCTTGAAATCTGAGCTGTAGGTGGGGTTGGTATAAGCGTGATTATGTAGGCCACCCGAGAACATTCTGACGAGAAGGTGGAAGCTTGAAACTTCAAAATCAGTAAGCAGTGAAAGAAGAATGACTTACAAGTTCCTGGTTCTCCCCTGTAAGTGGGAGGGGCTAGTAGGCGTGGCTCTCGCTGGGTTCCAGAGCTTGAGATTTGAGCTGTAGGCGCCTGGAGGCGCTGCACTTTGGAGGTGACGTCAGCTAGGGTCTATCTTGTGGCAAAGAGTTCCTCTTGGTGCTTACAAAGGAGCGTGCCTTGTCTCTCCAGTGCCTTCCTCATCCTGTCTAAACCTGTTGGGTCCATAGTGATGGCCAGATTACTCTATCAGGCGTGGGTCGTGGGCTGTGGAAAGGGATCCAGGTGCAGGTGTAGGTGCAGGTCGCCAGCTTCTTCAGATCTTCTGTGGTGCCCAAGTAGTGAGAGTGGAGGCGTTGGATCATAGTCATGAGGTCTGTAGCGCTGTAGCAGTGCTGAGGCATGAGACTGGGCTGTAGTCGTGAAAGTGGAAGCGTTTAATCAGAGCCGTGAAATCCGTTGATATAATAGTGCAGAGACTTTAAACTGAGCCATGGTCGTGAAGGCGGAAGTCTGAGATCTGAGCCGTGAAGTCCATCTGCGATGTTGTTGAGCCAAAACGTGAAGGGAGCCGTAATCGAGGAAGCGAGAACGGGAAAATGAGAAAGCAAAGCGAGATCAATAACGTGACAACCATGAAACGAAACGCGATAATATGGAGTTGAAGAAACGCACAATAATCTGGGAATGAGATAGCATGCTGCGTTTTTTTATAAGCCAGAAGAAATCAGTGGGATGAGAAACTGGTGTGCAGGCAGGGCGGTCTGGGGGCGTGTGCAGAGAAATGACCACGTGGGAATACATGACCTCGTGGTGAGGAGCATGACAGCGTGGGAAAGGAAATGTCAAAGATGAAAGTGGTCATAGAACAGCATGAGTGAGCAGAGAGCATGACAGCTATAGCCTTCCAATTAATGTTTGGGACTCCACGTTACCATGAAGATGGTCCAGGCCTAGGTTGATGCAGATATCTGTTCTCCGAGTACTTGTGACTGAAGTCATTCATTAGTTCAGGACTGGAATTTCCTACATTCTACCTAATCCTCCAATACAAACGAGTCCATTAAACGTCCAACACACAGTATAACTGCAGATCAATCTCTGTTATTATTTATCAATGAGGATGTGTTCCCTGTTGGTTCTGGTTTCTCTCAAGGTTTCTTCCTATTGATATCTCAGGGAGTTTTTCCTAGCCACCGTTGAATTTGGCTTGCTCATCAGGGACAATCTGATCATTTTAAATGATGCACATTTTCTCATGTTTCATACAAAGTTCCATAAATTTATTTTGATTATATAAAGTTGCTTTGTGACAATTACCTTTTTAAAAAGTGAAATAAAAATAAAATTGAATAATAATAATAATAATAATAATAATAATAATAAGAATAATTGAAAAAATCTATTTTAGGAGCTGTAAATGTTGAGCTAGTCATGATTGCATAAGCTAGTTTGGCTTATACAATCATGATATTGCAGAAAGAGATCAGTTGATGTGATGCATACTGTATTTGCAAGTTTATTTTAAACCAGTCCAAAGCCCCACCCATTACTACATGCATTTAGTGAAAAAAGCAGAGTTTCACAGTGATGGCTGGATAGAGTTACTGAGATGTTCTCCAGCTCATTGCTGAACTGCTTTGATATTAATGACACTGTTGGGACTAAACTGTAAATCCCACATGCAAGAGACAAAAATGTACCTTTGTGTCCATTTAACTTTAGGAGGAGACACTGCATGTAGCAGGTGTTACAGACTGATTGCTCTATGTGTGGTGTTGCTGTGTGTTCTCCTGCTGACTGCTGTCACAGTGCTGTGGATCAAATACAACATCCTGTATACAGAAAACAGCCAGTTACAGACCATTTACAACAACTTGACTATAGAGAGAGACCAGTTACAGAGGGAGAAAGATAGATGCCTGAGGACACTTGATGATTTGTGTAAGTAGATAGATTTAGCATTAAATTTCGCCCAACAGTTAAATGTCTTCAGATGACATTCATGAGCTGCCTTAAAACTGGAGCATCAAGATTTAACTCACATCCTCTAACATGTTCCTCCATATAATTTTACCAATGAAACCATCTTATTAATATTGGTGACACTTTATAATCCTCATCCTTAACTCATAGATAGAGAAAATTATTTTTTGTTGATTAATTTTTTAAATAATTTGTTTTAATGTTTTGCCTTTTGAAACCTTTTCTTTTACAAGTGAACTGATCTTTACAAGAATTTTTTTTCTGTTATTTTTGGAGGAATGTAGGCACTGCATAATCACAGATGTTAAATTAACACTAGACGATGATTGAAAAACAGAATAGCAACAACTAAAACAGTGAACATACACACAACGATGCAATACAACTCCACCACTAATCAAAGCCAATTTATCCACCCATGGACAAGCTACAGGTGATGACAATTAGACCATGTGATGGGGTGCACTCTGGGAAATGAAGTCCCTGACAAAGTCCATACACTAAAACTGAGTTCATGGGCACAAAGCGACATCTAGGGGTTCTCATTGGCGGTTTGATTGTTTGCTTGTTTGTTCAAATATGTGCAGTGTGAAATCAAAATAAATAATCAAAGCAAATGATCCACTGACCAAATTATTTCCCTTTTTTGAACCCTGAAACAGAACTGTTGGGGTGAAAGCACCCTGTTATTAGTATAATATTTTATACAGGAGTCCACGATAAGTGAATAAATATTTAGTTTGTTTGTTTTTACATATTTTATAGCCTATAACCTAAGTGATGAAATTGATATCATGGCTAAACACAAGCAATTGTCCAGAACCTTTTTGTTTTGATCTGTGTTTGATCTCACTGCACCATATCACTTCCATCCAGCACCATATCACCTCCATCCTGTAAATTCTCTTCATTTATCTCTATAGATAAAGGGAAGCGTTTCAGATCCAGTCTTTATTTCATGTCTAATGAATACAAGAGCTGGACCGAGAGCAGACAGGACTGCAAAGAGAGAGGAGCAGACCTGGTGATCATAAACAGCACAGAGGAACAGGTGTGTGTGTGTGTTCTGTATCTAGGCAGTGGTGGATTCAGGTTGTCTGGAAGGCCAGGGTAAAAAGAGAAGGGTGCCTGAAATATTCAGTGGGCCTCATTCACAGAGTTTATGTACATTAGTACCATATTTTTAATATTTTATCCATACACTTGTTTTATTAAAAAAAAAAAAAAAAAACACACCAAGGTTTACACACGGGCACACCTAATATTTGGCTAAATGTCCCCTAGCAAGTTTCACCTTTCGTAAATGCTTTTGTTAGCCATCAAGAAGCTTCTGTCAGAATTCTGACTGGATATTTGACCACTATTCTGAGAATTATAGTATTCAATAACCCTCTAGTTTAATCCATTTTGATCCACAAACAAACATTTGAATGTTATTTTTTTGCTAAAAAATGACCACCTTTCCTAAAAGTGGCCCTTACGACACAAAATGTGTGTGTTTGCGAGAGAGAGTCATAGAGAGATAGAGAGACTTATTATTGTATTTTACTACAACCCTGAACAGGAGTTTATCAATACACTGGTAAGCAGCAGAAGAGCTTGGATTGGTCTGAATGGCAGAGACAGAGAGGGCAAGTGGAAGTGGGTAGATGATACACCACTGAGCACTGGGTAAGAAATCACTGAACTGATATTTTTCTTATGATACAGTTACTGACTCTTCATTAATCTGCGAAACACAACAGATCCTCTGATTCTCTCCTTCAGGTTTTGGGGATATACAGAACCCGACAGTGCTGCAATAGATGAGAACTGTGTTATAATTGGTGATACACCTGATCCTATGAGGAACTGGGCTGATTATCCTTGTAATGATGAGTTTATGTGGGTCTGTGAGAAGACAGTCTTTAACTGAATTGCTGCATGTAAATGAAAATAAGTAAATTGAATGTATGTGTATCTCTGTAGGTCAGTGTTTTCTGTCTGAAAAATGCTCATTACTGTTAATAACTCAAGACCATCACAGTGTCACCTGTTTTTCTCTTGTTTCAATATAGTTTGAGTACTCTTTAATTTAAAGAATAATTTAAATCAGTACCTTTCAGAAATGTATTCAAAGAGTAGACAAGAATTTACTATGTACTTTACCTAATACATGTCAGGTCCTGAGGGTGAAAATATCTGAAGTTACACATAATAATAATAATAACACATAAAACAAGAGTAAAGACATTTGTGACATTTCTTGTGATGTTTGGGAAATGACGGGATGGAAGCAGGCTTACTGTAGTTAGTCTTAATTATTTTTATTCTAGGTCATGATTTCAATTAAAACCTAATTAAAAACACACATGCACACACATACACAGACATACACGCATGTTTCCTCACTGATTAATGTGCTGGTACATCTCTCTCTCTCTCTCTCTCTCTCTCTCCCCATCTCTCTTTTTCATCAGTGTGTGTATAAGTGGGCCTTTGTTTGCAGTTGTCGTCGTCTTACATCTGATCTGTTATAGTTACTGTTGTAGTTACTGCTGTTGTTGTTGCTACTATGTTAGTATAATAGTTTTTCTGCTTTTCTTTTTGTCATGTATTCCTGTTTTTTGTGTTTGGCATTTTTTTTGTAAGTCTTTGCATCTGCAAATAAGTCATACCTGCATTTCTCCAACTCTGACAATGATGATAAATTAATACAATTGATTTCAACACTGCTGAATTTTTTTGCATTATATTATACTGAATGGATATGTTTGGACACTTAATACTTTTCTATAACGGCAGATCTGACAGTATTTCAAGCAAGACGTTTTTACAATAATGCATGGCTTGTAATACAGCTTGTTCTGTTGTTTTCACCCCTCGAACATGGGAAGATACTGCAGTTTGGTCACTTCCTTTACTGCCAGACAGCAAATAATAGCTTTTTTCTCAGCATACAAAACTAACTATTATTAGCTTATTATAAAGCTGATCTCAGTTTTATAATATGATCTCACTCCAGTTTCATGATCCACCCCACTGCTTTCTTTTCACCGCCTCATTCTCCACTCTGCACATCTGTACTCAATCTATAATCACCTCTCCTCCCTACTTAACTCGTACTACACTTGTGCACTCACCATGTCCAATATTCCAGCGGTCTGTCTCGTCTTGCCTTCTCGTTTCCAACCTCGCCTTGTTTCAATGACCACGTCTTTGCCTCACGTCACGGATCACTCGCCATCTCGGATCTTCCCGGTACTGACCTTTGGAACTGTTTCTTGACCACGAGCCTGGATCATGGACCTTTCACCTGCTCTCCGGCTTCGACCTCTGCCTGTTTATCGACCACGGGTAAATTCTATGCGTCTGTGTCACCTGCGAGCCTGCTCGAGCTCAAGCTACAAACGCCGGCTCTCTACACGGAGCTCATTCACTCCGCGCCGGCGCTCCGCTCCCACGTTCAGTTCAAGTACAGAGTACACGCATCAGAAGCAAGCTTCCAATCTAACTGTCACGTCTGCCTTATGCACGGACTCAAGCCTGTCTTGCCATAATAAGTCTCTAAGCACCACTTCTTGCTTCTCATCTGCACTTGGGTCTACCACGGCAGCTACGACCCGTGACAGTGCCAAAACCAGATCTGCAGACAGACAGCAAAAATGGAGGGATTTACTGTAGACTTTCAGTGATTAAAATAAAGTCTACTGTCATGAGCCAGCTCGATCATCCCAGTATATCCATGTCATGACTCCATGGTTTTCTGTGCTCACCGAGCTGAGTACCTGAGCACACCTGTCTCCAATTTGACGATTGACTCGGAGGTTGATTACAAGGAGGCAAGAACCTCGAACTCTGCAAGTCAGATGTATCTTACCTGCGTGCCTCTTGTCTTGTTCATCTGTGATTTTCCCTAGTGCCCTGTATCTGTGATTGACCTTTCCTGTTTTCTGGACTTTTGTGTCTCGCCTTCTGGATTTTTCTAGTTTTGATTCGCCTACATGCATGACCTCGCCTGCTCATCGACTAGGAACTTGGATTGCACTTCTGGTTTATATCTCTCTCGCTGCTTTACTGTTACTGACCCTGCCTGCCTCTTTGACCTTGTTTCACACTATTCCCCACAAACTGTGTGTGTTTGTGCGTGTGTGTTTGTTTTTGAGCATTTACGCACAACCTAACTAATTCAAAGACTCATGCTCTTTCAGAGATCCCCTCTCACGATCTACTTGTGGAGATCCCCTAACGTCATTGTCCTGCCCCCCCTTTCATCACTGGGGATTCACATCCTGTTCACTTGCATGCACAGCTTCTCTCCTCTGCTCCTGCTGCGCCTGCATGCTAAAACTCCTTTGTGCTCCTTTTTCTCAGAGGAGTCGTTTATCTGCTATTGGGTTCACTCCTGTTCAGTTCTGCCCATGACAGTACATCGGCCATGATGACCCCAGATGATTTCATAACAGGGGGCGCTGCTGGGCTCTCACCAACAAAGCATTCAGGAAACACTTTCCTCTCTCTCTACTCAACTTCAGCAACTCTTAGCTAATTCTCCTCAAGTTCCAGTACAAACTCCACATCATGAATCCCAGCTGCGAAATTCACACCTGTACAACGGTGAACCCGGAACCTGTTGCTTCTTTCTATCTCAATACTCTTTGCTGTTGTAGATCCAAGCGTCTTCCTTCCATAGAGCACTCAAGGGTGGCTTATTACACTCCTCACCGACCGAGCTCACATATGGACCAAGGGAATAAGTTGTTGATAAGTTTCTGGATGTACTATACATTCAATATATGATTACCACATAATTAATGTCTCACTCAAAAAAATTGAGTCATGTTCCTTCATGTATTTCATTCAGTTTTTATTGCATCGAAATTATAATTTTTTCCTGAAATGTGTCATCATTAAGATTGCATCTCTCAAGTCTAAATATCTTACCAGAAATACCAAAAACGCGTTTTACTGGAGCAGATGAAGTAGGCACAGCAAGATATTGGCATGCAATTTGAGCCAAAAAGAGGAAACGACTCTGGTTGTCCTTCCAGTACAGGAGAGGATCAAATTCCTCATTGTGACATGGTAGGCTTAGGTAGCTTGGTACCTCCTCTGATGCTGGTAACTGTGTAGATGTAGAGGGAACTTGGGTGTCCATGAATGCAAAAAGTTTAGACCTCTTTTTTTGGCAGAGAAGTCTTTTGAATTTGGAACCGAAGGTGCAGAGAGTGAAATGACCACCTTTGTTTGAATTTTTTAATGCACCTGTCACATTTAAACCTTGGATCAAGGGTTGCAGCCAACTGAAACCACTCCATATCTTCAAATTGAGACAGACATTTCTCAACAGAGGTTTTAATAATTTAATTTGGTTTAAACATTTAATTTGGTTTCATTGATTCTGCAGCATGACGAAGCCCCCAAACACATGGAATAACATAACTTGCAGTTATAACTTTATCAGCCTGACATTTATCAGTTGCTTCCTCAAATGGTTCCAGAGTTTCACAAAGTTCTTTGATTGGCTTAATTCCATTAACTGTAAACTGAACAGGGGCTTGCAGCTCTGACAAAACATGTGGAGGTAACATAAGAAATGCCCTCAACATTTTCAGCTGGATATTCCATATTGCATTTGCAGCTGGGAGCTTTATATGACATTCAAGAATTTCTGCTGCACTTGTTGTTTTGTGGCAAAAACTTGTGAGCTCTGCACTTTTGCCATTACAATTTTAAAAAGACCTGCTTGTTCTAGGGCATCACGGACCACATGCTGGACAGTATGGATAAAGCATGGGCTCCTCTCTGGTGGTAAATAATCCAGTTCATCAGTTATACTGATCTCTTGAAGTTCAGCTCCATGCCCATCATCATCTGTCACTCTCTTGACTCTCCACTGGTGGGGGTGAGACAAAATGACTTCACCATGTTTGCAACATTGTCGGTTACTGTACAATGACAGGGACTTGGATAGAAATACTGTATGTGGCAATTGTATTCTCATATTTCTGAAAAAAATTTTCCGCTGTATGCTTTCCCTTGAAGAGAGCTTGACTGTATGAAGCTCGAAGTTTAAAATTAAATGACCGGTTATATCCAAAAATGATCGCATGTCCCTGCTAGACTAGATATCACCAGTCACACATATGTGTTGAACCTTTTACATTAGTATATTTACCTCTTTTGTAATGTCAGCTGCACGTTGTGGAATAAACTTTTGACTCAGGTGCTTGCAATTTGGCATTATAAAACGAGGTTCAATCAATTGGAGAATCTTGCAAAAGTCCTTGTCTTCAACAGTTGACAAAGGATGCATCCCATTAACAATGCAGTCTACAATGCTATCTGTAAGCGCCAACTGATGACGGTTGGTGGCTGGCAATTTTGTAGTGAGGTCAAACAAGTAATTCTGTCCACACTGAATTGAGCTTGGGTTGGCGAGTGTAGCTGTGTCACTAAGAATCTCAGGATAATTCCTCTAGAAAAATAAAACAAATAAACAAAACACCATTACAGATCTGGCCATTAAGAACACACGTTTCCAGAAAAGGAATCCTGCCACTTAATTAATTAAATCGGGCAAGCTGTGAAAATGCCGTTCATTACCTGTAGGGAGAAATCAGAAGTATTGAATGGGTGTCTACTTTAGCCGAAAATGTGTTACTTCTCTTAAGCGGCCATTGACAGCAAGCGACAGATCTCAAACGTGTCGAGCTCAAACTGTAAATATTGATATGCATAATTTTCTTCTCTCCTTCAATGATACTTCTTTGACTGCGCTTTCTCCATTCAATATTATTATTATTAGTAGTAGTAGTAGAAGTGTTCCGAATTTATTATTATTATCGTTATTAATCTTATTATTATTGTAACGCACTCGCATGTGTGCAAAAAGACGAAGTACAACAAAGAATACAAAAAAATGTATGATAAGTTAGCCTAAAAAAATATTGTTTTATTGTGTTTATGTGCTTTAAATATACACTAAACAATAAACACTGCCTTTTGCAAAGTTAAAGTGAGTCGGTTGTGTGTGCTTTTTGTTTAAAAGGCTAATAAATGTGTGTGCAGATATTAGCAGGTTTATCGATAAAACTACAGACATGAAATGCAACAAACACAGAAATATATGCTACTCGCTGAATACAACGCAACAGCATGCAAAATCCCTCGGCTTTGACTGCACTTTCTCCATTCATTAGTAGTAGTAGTACACTAAAATATGCTGGGTTTCTGTAAACACATTGTTGGGTTGTTTATCTCACTCACTGACTCACTCATCGTCTATAACGCTTTATCCTGTATTCAGGGTCGCAGGGACCTGGAGCCTATCCCAGGAGGCTTAGGGCACGAGGCGGGGTACACGCTGAACAGGGTGCCAATCCATCGCAGTGGGTTGTTTATGCTGGGTCAAAATTCTGTCATTTCGGGTACTTTAATCACACTGTTGGGATGCTTTTGCTATGAATACTAAAAGTGCTGCATGATTAAACTCGGAAAAAGAAACGTTTCAGTTTCCTCCCTAGACCTTTTGTTTCGGAGTTTATGCCGTAACCCATGGGTGAACATGATTTAAGAATTTAATTAAACACGAATATATATCTGTGGCATTTTAATTTAAATCCAACCTTTTAATGGTTAGTGATCGGGCATGGACGTCAACTTGCACGTTCTGTAATATTCATTCATTCATTGTCATTCATATTGCTGTTGTTTTAGTGTCCTTTACTAAAGCATTCGCTAGTTAGAAAGTAAGTAAGTAAGCAAATAAGATAAATGAATAAATAGCTTTAAATAGTACTTCAGCGTATTAAAAGTACCCTATGAAAATATTATGTATTTCATTCATTCATTTCATTCATGTTTAATAAAATTCTTAACACATTATGGTTAGTGATTGGTGCAGACAATTACACTATTTTAGGGGAAGGGAGGGTCCTAAGCTATAAAAGAAATTGAATGAAAGAACTGTAGGTATTTGCAGTTCCTACAGATATTAGTAGCAATAGATATTTTATTCCACGAAGAATGTTGCCGTTTGTGCGGGCAAAAAACAAAGGGTAAGAAAGCCTTTTAATAATATATAGTAGTTATTCAGTTACTTTGATTTTTCCATTGACTATATTTGACATTCTGATTTTGTTGTACTTGTATCCTAACTCTTTACTGTCTGTACAGTGTTCTGGAAAAGAGGACAAGTCGCCTCAAAGCAGAAAAATAAAATTGTGAACACCCGGCTTGTAAAAAAGAAAACGGTATGTATTTTTCTTGCAACAACATTAAACAATCTGTACATGTCAGTGGTGTGCTAAAGGTATTAAATGATTTTTATATTGGCTTTTACAGGCTACTTTACACTGATTAACAGTCGACGCCCCGCTGTAACCAGAAGATCAAAAGAGCAGTTATGGGCTATGACACGTAGCCTTCTGAGTTTGGAGGCCAGGGTTGATTGGTTGGAAACACGTTTGAAGGAGAAGATAAGACACACACAAACTAACCGTGCACACACACACAAACTCTCCATGCAGATACACGAACTGAATATTTAGGCCAAAAAAAGATGCTTTAAAATTCATCTGCGTTTATAAACCTGTGGCTCGCACTTTCATTTACCAAAAGGCAGGGTTTTGATCAAAATGATGATAAACCCATGCGATTTATCAATAAAAATGCCACCTATCGTGAATGAAGGGTAAGAAGAGATTCCGCAGAATCATCTGCCACAATGCTGGCTCTGAGGGACTATATTTGACAAGAATATAGAGAATAAGAATCATATTTATAATAAGATAATCAATTAAATAATAAAATTATATTAAATAAGAACTTTTTCTAAAAGCCAGACCGACCAAATTTCTCATTCACTGCTGAAGTAGTTAAATATGTTTATACTGTAGCTACGTAGGTTACATTTAAAAAGTACAATGGCAAGTAAATTACAAACTGCATGTAATGTTGTAAAATATGAATAAAACAGTATTAGACACAAATATATGATATGGTA
>JAQQZT010000013.1:3875567-3885965 GCA_030068275.1 Clarias platycephalus | reverse complement strand
CAAAAGATCTTCTCCAGACTTATTAAATCAAGAATTTTAATTGATTTTAATTTCTATAAGAACATGAAGGACATAGACATGTTTAAAACAATATGGTGTTGTGGGGAGACCCTGTGCTCAGTAGAAGATGGCGAATTAATCTTTACACCAAACTTAAACTGAAAAAAAAAAGAAAAAAAAAAAAACACAATAACCATGTATGTTCAAAAAATAATTACAATGTCTTAAAAATGTCTTATTTATTTATTTATCTATTTATTTTCTCACCTTAAATCAACCTCTATTTTTATATAACAAATTTGTAAAATAAAGGATTGTAAAAAGTCAAAGTCTCTCTCTCTCTCTCTCTCTCTCTCTCTCTCTCTCTCTCTCTTTCTTTCTCTGTTTTATGCTTGGGATAAAGGGTGAGTGTGGAGCTGCGCGTGGAGGGTGTGAGTGTGTGGAGCATAAAAGTGACTGAACTTTCTTTAATTTTTTTGGTACACTGTTAAATAAATGACTCAAATGACTGGCAGCAACGGTTACCAAACAAAAAGCATAAAATTAAGGTAAACTACTCTAATTCATATAATGTGCAAAAACATAAAATTTACAGGAATTGTTATTTAATCTATTACAGAGAAACACCATTATTTTATGGATTTTTCCTAGATTAAACACCTCCATTAAAGCTACAGCATTAGAAGTTTAGCAGTGAAACACTTTTTGAATACAAATTTTCCCAAATTTATATGATTTAACAACTCCATTGAAACAAAAGCACTAGATATGTAGCAACAAAATGCTCTTATTTTACTTTTTCTCCCAAAACTATTACAATCAAACACCTTCAATAAAGCAACAACACAAGTTTAGAATAGAAATCCTGTTATTTTACAAATTTTTCAAGTTATTTGTCGATTTTCAAGGATCAGCATTCCACTTGCTGAATGTTGATGGCAACAACAGCAGTGGGCTCTGAGACACCTTTCGTAATATTGTCATGGCCTTCTTTAAAATGTTTCAATATGTTAAACAGTTTTTAATTCAGTTTGTCATTTTAAATACGCTTAGTTGTTTTCTGTCCTTGGCAGGCCAGTGATTTACCCTTTTGTAACAGCAACCTTTCATTGGCCAGACAGTGGAGTTAATAGTTCAGTCTGTATGTACTGTTTGCTGTCCTTCTTTTTACTTTTGTTCTCTTGAAATCTCTTTTTGCTCTTTATACCCTTTATGTTTAAACTTGTCATGTAAAGAAATATTTCATTATGTGTATAAACTGCTATTGTATAATTTTTAGTGTATACACATAGTATAGACAAGATAATATGTGTTACAAGATGTAAAATAGCATTTTAAGAATTTGGATGATAAAACTACAAAATAAAGCTAATAATAATGCTAATAAAAGAAAGCTAATAATAAAGCTACAAAATGATAAAAAGTGGGCCTCTTAGTTTAGCAGGGTTAAAAAGCAGGGGTTTAATGTTTGTAGCTGGGTAACTATACATGTTCTGTGGCACATTTGGACCAGATGTGATGATGATCCCTGGATCTGAGCTGGACCAGTTCATAATTTAATATAAGCTCCACAGAATACTGTATGTGTGTGCCAGTTTTGGCACATTGTGCAAAAATAAGCTGAGCCAAATCAGTTTGCAAGGTTTGTTGGAGATTTGGGGAAACGTCTGGGCCAGATCAAGGCCAACATAATTTTGCTTTCATATCTGATCTGGGCCAAATATGATGAAATAAAGCTCGGGCCTAGATGCACATCAAATGTGCAGGACAGATCTGTGCCGTATTTGGCCGGGCCAAATCTTGTTACAAGATCTCTTTCAGATCTTGACAAACGTCTGGGCCAGATTGTTGCTGTAAAGAGAGAAAAAAAAACCAAGACTAAATCATTTGTAAATTATAATTTCAACTTGCCTATTATCGGTTATGCACTCTAGCGTGTGTTGAACACAAACACTGTTAATAATATTACTGGCTATTAATATGTCCTATTATCATAAATTATTATTATTAATAATTATTAATATATAATTTTATCATAAGGTATATCTAAATTCAGTGAATAAATTCTAGATTCACTGTGATGTCAGCTAATCAATGGTGATGATGTGTTGTTATTCATTTCTGTTTTCTCTGTTGTTATTCATAGCAAAAATTACAGATGCAAGTGTAAAAGGGTAAAAATGTGTGTACATAAAACAAAAAATATAGACAATAGGTATAAAGTTTATCGTGGTACAGTTCATAAGGTGTAACAATTAAAATAAGAAACCCCAATTTTTAAATTTATTTTCTTATGTTTTCTAAAATGATATATGTTAAATTCATTGTGATTTGTGCTCAACTGTGAACACTGTCAAACTGGTCACTAGATGGCGCTTATCTCTAGGGAGGACCTTAAAACCTAACGGAGGCCAGGTGTTGCTGATTAAGTCCTGCAGACAAGCTAAACACAAGCTAACGTTTTGTGCCTCTTTGCTCTTAACTACAGGTGGGTTAATATTCCTCCAAATGAGATGTATATACCCTTGAGTAAGGTATAAGAGGATTGAGTATCAATCTGTGGTGGTAACATGAAAAACACACAGTTAGTAGTTTTGCTGTAATGTGGTGAGAAAGATGTTTAGGTAAGCACTGTTATGCTAGGCTAATTGACCTGTTGCCAGTAGTATTTGAAGATATAGTGAGGTTAGAACCATAGGTTTGTTGACATAGTAGGCACCAGAAACATTAAAGGGTTAATATACAATACATATTGTTTTGCTTTTAAGTATTTTTGTATGTTTATGTGGTTATTGAATATATGTACTAAGTGGTTGGCATGTGAAACATATCATTTGACTATTTTTCTAGGTTATTTACTGTTTGAATTTCTGTGTTTGCTTTGTTTCATCTGGAGAAAAATGTGTGTCCTGTAAAACTGTTGTTGAACTGAGTTGAAATAAATGTGGAAAATGTTTGTTTTTCTCATCATTTTGCTAGCTGAAAAGGACTCTTTTGAAGTAGATTTTAATGTACAATTCTCAAATTACAGATGTATTTACATAGACAAGAGTCACAGTTCTCCAAAGACGCTGTAATGTTGATGAATGTTGACATTATGCGAACGTTGGGCCAACCTATCTTTTGCCCCACCAGTGGGCCTATGTTGGGCCAGTTGACAATATGACATTGGGCCAACCACTGATGTCAACATTGCCCCAACATATGCACTGCTACTACCCTTCAGCGGTGTGCTATCTGGGAAGTTCCAGCCAACATCCCAAGACAAACCTGAAACAATGTCCATTGGCAGGAGGTGGTCTGGGCTTATAATTGCCAGGTGCTATTTTATGACTTCTTACAGTAAAATGTACTGTACGCTTGGATGAGGTAAAAAAAATATTTTACTTGATGTTAGTAAGGAATGAATGGTTAAAATAAAATTTCTCTCTCTCCCTCTCTCACCTGTTCGGCTTCGCCATTTATGATCACCAGGTCTGCTCCTTTGTCCGTGCAGTTCTGTCTGCTCTCAGTCCAGTTCTTCGTCTCATTATACATGAAATAAAGACTGGAATTGGAATACCTCGCTTTGTCTGTGGAGATAAATTGAGAGAATTTGCAGAGATCAAAACACAGCTTCTGATTTATTGTTTGTATCGAGACATGATTTACTTTTAGCTGTATAGGCTATATAGTATAAGAAGAAAAATAAATTTTTAACATATGCATGAATTAAACTTTCATGGTCTTACTTTAATGGTATGTAACATTTAAAGGTTGCTCTTTATTCCAATTGGGGTTCAAAAGAGATCTAACTTGGTAATTTTAATTATAATTAGTTTACTATAAAATATTGGGGTTTGACTATTTGTAGTTTACTACCTGTATATAATTAATTAAACAAATAGTGGTTATAGAAATATAACCATAACCAAAACTTATCCACTGGTTTCAAAGACAGGTGATGAAAGAAGGTAAAAATCCACCAAGCACAGAGACGGCACTAAATAAAGAATTAGATAAATAAGTTTAAACATTTTCTGTCATGCGTACAGCATTTTTATTCTCCTTGTTTCTCAGTACAAATATGAAGAGCACATGGCATTTCTGCAGCACTACAGTTTGTACTTCTGTATAACTTGATAATAGTTAATTGTTGTATTTCTCTCTTTAGACTCTGACCGAATAAATAAAAACACCACACACACTCTAAAGAGAACTCTGTGTGGACAATAAGCACTTATATAACATTTACATTTTAGACACTGGGTGTGGAAACGGCCGTGGTACGTACATTATCTCCAGGCGGAAGGTAAGGTTTAGTGATTTGGAATTAATGTTTAGGGGATAATTGTGATTTCATACAATTTAGACATTTGACAGACAACAGAGCGAATTAAATTTTTATTTCATTATACATTTGAGCAGTTGATGATTAAGGGCCTTGCTCAAGGGCCCAACAGGGACAACTTGGTGGTCATGGGATTTGAACCTGGGACCTTCCGAACCGTAGTCAAATGCCTTAACCCTCATGTTGTGTTCATTTGTTGCTCATACTGATGATGTTCCCGGTCACTTTTGATCAGAGCATTTTATTTCAATATAATCTACAATTAATATATTATCATATAATGTATTAGATTTTTTTCATGAACTTCAGCTCTTGTGAATATTACATGTTTTGAACTTGTATTTGCTCTATACGTCCTGCAGGCCTCATTTTCCTCACCTCATACCACACGTTTTTTTTGGGGGGGAAAACATTATATAGATATTATTTCGACTACAATAAATACCAAGATGAAACCAATTTTCCTATTTATCACAGAGTACTTCAAGAAATGTTTACCGAAGTAACTTTTTTGTAACCATGAATTTTTTTTTTTAACTGTGGCACATGAGTACAGTGAAACCTCGGATTTATTATTTTTAATAAATCTTTACTTGGAAAACGAACAAGTCTTGGTTTACGAGTACCCAATATCATGTATCACGCTTGCGCTTCTTGTTTTGACGCCATGCGTCACGTGATCACAACTGATCCAATGATTCTTATCTCGATTTCTCTGTGCTGCGGAACTGTGGGTAATCGTTTCTCCTGCTGGGTCTTAGTGCGCGTCTCTTACTGGTATAATCAACATCCGTGCACACGTGTACTGTTTACTATAACACTGTGACCATGTGTGTGTGCGTAAAACATATTTTCTTTTGTGTCTGTATGTGTGTGTGTACAGCACGCATGTAAAGCAAAAGCAAGTCTCATTAGAGAGGTTAAAAATCCATTGCACGCACAAATGGAACCACTTATCTGTCTGGATTTATTTTGACTTTTTTTTAAAGGTGAAGTACAATTTGGTTTACGAGTATTTTGGAATATGAGCACGTTTCCGTCTAAGTAATCGAAGTTCCGTAATCGAAGGTTCCATTGTACAACTTTTGTGTTCCCGGTCCAAACTGGCCGGTGTGATTTATTTATTGAAAACAGCCCAAATGAACACAAGTAAAACTTAACCATATTACAGATATAATATTTGATCCATATACTGTATGAACATATTTACAATTTTGAAGTAGCCCTTCTGTCATTTCTAGGCCCCTCCCACTTACCCTGTTTTCTCACCATCAGCCAGTTTGCGTGAGTACACTTGCATTATCCAGGCATTACATGTCTTCACATCACATGCTGCACATATCTATACACCATACAATGGTTTGTTTGGCATATGCTGCTTAAATGTGCATCGTCCCCTAAAACTGACGAGATTCTCATCAAAAGTAATATCAGGACCTGGTTTGTAAATGAGTGACAGGTGCTCCACCCACTTCCCTGCTTGTCTCATTGACTTCGGACTGCTTTTGTGTGGTGGTTATCAAAGCGAATCACATGTGACAGGATATGGAAGGTCTGCAAAGACATTGTAGTGTAAAAAAATTGCCTGACCAGTGTCCGCAGCCCATAAGCTATATGCAGATCCGTTGCAGGATTATAGACACCACACATAATCAATACACCCAAATTGGCTTCAATGTTCACTGGGTCTACCTCTTTCCAGGTGTTCCCATACTGTAAGCCCTTCCCCCCCTCCAGGTTTATGTTCATGTCAATGGTTAGAATGGAGTCTGTGAGGAAAAGTTGAAAACACTTGATGTCATTAACTCCGTATTGCGGCATATTGGGTTATTGTTAGGGTTTGGTTCCATTTTTTGACGGAAAGGAGACCACAACTTCAGCTGGGTCTTTGTCCTCATCAGTATCAGAGTCTTCCTCCTTGGGTTATACCTGTACTTTGCATCATCCTCAACCTCTGACTCTTCCTCCTCTAAACCCTCCTCACTGGCAACCTGATCACTGTCATTGTCAAGTATAATTCCACAGCTTCATGTGCAGTATATCTCTTGGCCATTGTGCTACTAAAGACTGAACTAATTGTTGTCTTACCCATTCATTTCCAATGACCGGTCATTTTTGACCTGGAACACACATTTTTATTAAAATATTTCAAATGTATTTTATGTGTTTAAATGCCAAGTGCAAACAAAGTCATTGAACCTCACGAGAAATGGATAAAATGTACTGCACATTGTTAGACAGGAAACATGTAAATTGATCAGATTTGCCTGGAACACAGCATGAGGGTTAACCACTGAGCTACCCCTGACCCTGGGTTATAATAAGGTGTTATTGCAATACAGCTCAATAATTATTTGCACAGTTAATAGTAAACAAATACAAGCACACACACTGATTAATTAAATACTGTAATTACTTATTAGGTAATATTCGTACATAGTTAATAATCTATATGTTGATGAAGATCTATTAATTTATTTTTAATACTTCTTACTTTCTTCCTTTTTTTTATTGGGTCTGTTTTGTAAAGTGTCACCAATATAAATTAAATGCTTTCATTCTAAGACATTTGTGAAATTATATAGAGGAACATTTGGGAGAATTTTTAGTTTAGGCTCCAGTTTTAAAATAAATCATGATTTTTCACTGAGGACATTTAACTGGTAGAAAATTTAATGCGAATTCTATCTACTTACCCAAATCATTAAGTATCCTCAGGTATATATCCTTCTCTCTCTGTAACTTGTCTCTCTCTATAGTCAGGTTGCCGTAACTAGTCTGTAACTGGTTGTTTTTTGTCTTCAGAATGTTGTATTTGATCCACAGCACTGTGACGGCAGTTATCAGGGCAACACACAGCAGCACCACACACACTGCAGTCAGTCTGTAACACCGGCACCATGCAGTGCCTTCTTTTTGGGAAGAAGGAAAAGCTGAACATAGAGACTCATTTACAGTGCCTTGTAAAAGTAGTCTAACTCTTGAACTTTTCCACATGTTGTCATTTTACAACCACAAAGTAAAATGTATTTTATTTTAGAGTAAATTCTTTTGCCCATTCTGAGCTCAAGGTCAGTTACATTGAATGTACAGTGTCTGTGAATACTAATTTTCTAGTTTTGCCACAGATACTCAATTGAACATAGGTCTGGACTTGAACATTGGGCCATTCTAACTCATTAAACCATTCCATTGTACTGTAGCTCTGGCTGTATGTTTAGGGTTCTGCTAGAAGGTGAACATCCAGCCCAGTCTTATGTCTTTTTCAGACTATAACATTTTTTTTTTAAGATTGCCATGCATTTGGCTCCATCCATCTTTCTGAATAAAATCATCCTCAGAATATGATGATGCCACCACCATGCACAGTGGTAGTTTTCTGCCACACACATCATTCTGCATTTAGACCAAAGATTTTAATTAAATCTGACCAGAGCTCCTCTCCTTATTTCTTTCACAGGTTTGCTGTGTCCCCCACATGGCTTGTCACAAAAAGCAAATGGGACTTCTTATGGCTTCTTTCAACAATGACTTTTTTCATGCCAGTCTCCCAGATTGGCACTTTTAAATTAACAGGAAACTATCTAAGTCCTATACAAAAGAGACAAAATAAAGTGCACATGAAAATGTCCAAACAAGAGGATGTCCCACCATGATCATGTCAGCAACTTGATGATGTGGTTCGATCTGTGTGTCACTACACAGTTGTGAACCAGCAGTGTGAACAACAGGGGACTGAGCACACCGCCCTGGGGGGCCCCAGTACTACTGTAAGTGTGGGGGTGTTGGAGGTGCAGTTTCTGACTGAGATCTCCCAGGCAGAAAGTCCAGGATTGAGTTACAGATGGATGTGGTCAAGCCTAACAGGCTCAGCTTCCCAAGCAGGTTTTGGGGATGATAGCATATTAATTGCTCAACTGAAATCTATGTACAGCATTTGAACATAGGTGTCCTTCTTGTCTAGGTGTGTGAGGGCCAGATTGTGATGGAGATTAGAGTGTGGTGTAGATGGCATCATCCATTGAACGGTTAGCAGAAGTTTGGCCCTTGCTGTTCCTAGGACCACCTTATCCCCATGTCTTCCCCATATCAGGCATGCATCATGAAGACCAAGGCACACCAGACAGCTCAAGGAAAGTAATCCACGGTTTCTGTTTGGGGTGTGAGATGATGTTCTTGGAGACAGTGATGTTATCCTTGCAGTAGTTAATGTAGCTGGTCACTGATAACGTTATTCCTCCAAGCCAGTATTCTCAAACATTCCTGAAGAGCACCTGCATTAAATGCCTGACGAGTGGTCTGTGTGCTGGAATTAGCATAATAGAGATGTGGTGTGAGTAGCTGAGCTAGGGGGCGGGGCTTTGTCCAATATGAGGATGTTTGTGTAAACAAGATCCAGCGCATTTTCCCCGCTCATAGCAAAGTCCACATACTGATGAAATTTAGGACCCACTGACTTGAGATTTGCATGGTTGAAATCTCTGCAGTTCAGTGATATTTCTATACAGTTCACAAGTGCTTCCTTAGCATTAACGCTAGGTGGAATGTGCACATTGATAATGAAAATGGTGGTGAATTCCTGCAGTAGATAAAAAGGTCTACATCCCAAGTCACTACCTCCACCAACAATGAGCAATAGCTTGAAACTAGCATAGAGTTCTTATACCATTCCATGTTGAAATAAACACACAAGCCACCGCCGCAAGTGTTACCGCATAGAGCTGCGTAATGTTCATTTACCATGTAAAAGAAATGCTCTACAACACAAAGTAAGCAAAGTAGCACTATTTTGGCTTCGGAGCAGCTGCTGCCTGCTGCTGATATGCCACCATCTTGGACTTCAGAAGGCAATTAGTTCCACTGGATTGGTCTATCACAAATCTCAACAAAATGTGTTTGTTGTTGTAACGTAACAAAGTGTGGAAAAGTTCAAAAGGTATGAATATATTTGTAAGGCACTGTACTCTTACAAAATGGTTATATACAAGTGACCACTCAGCTTGTGTGGCCTAAACACAGCACTGTGCACAGCAAGTCTAGGTGCTCCTACTGTTCATTAAAAAAAAAAAATAATAAAAAAAACTCAGATCAGAATTCATTTAAAAATACCTGTGTGATGAGATTGAATGTTCCTCCTTGTGTCAGTATCCTCTGCGTGCACATTGGGAATATGACCTCTGACAGTTTCTGTACTCTCGTAGATTTCCACCACTCTCTCCACTCGCTCTCCTCTCTTCATCTCCTTACTGATGATCACATCAGCATACACACACTCTGACATTTTGAATGTATTATGCACACTGTATACTGTCGCTCTGTCTGTGTGGAACTGTGCAACTGTGTCCGTGTTTGTGTCTCAGTGTCTGTGTGTCTGGGTGGGTGGGATTGAAATAATTAAAACCTTCCTTATTTTAAAGTCAGTTGTCAGTTAAGGAAGTTGCCAACTACCCAAGCTAAACTGCATACGTAAATGAGTAAATAAAGAAAGAAACCTTTACAGTAGAAAATGGGAAACAAATACATTTTAATCATTCAAAATATGATAAGATTCATTTTAATTATTTAAAACTATTTAAAAACAAAATTGTATTTCCACTAAAATAATAAAAATAATTTTGTTCATTGTTCCTTCTTTTGACTCCACCTCTTGACCTGGTCCTCTCAACTAGTTTTTGTGTGAAACCAATTAATTATAAAATATATATTTTAGTGATTTAGGTGTCAACATGTTTGTCTTATAATGACAAGATGACGATGTAAATATAATGATTCCTTTAACATTGAATAATTAATAGGTTTCAGTTATTTTAGCTTTCAAAATCTGAATAAACCAATGTTGTAATGTAGCTGTTTAACTCAATAGCAAAATTGTAACTAGTCCAGAATAAAAGTTTAGTAAATTTTTACATATCTATACTCAGCAAAAAAGAAACGTCCTCTGACTTTCAACTGTTTTTACTTTCAGTAAACTTGTGTTTAACTTGTGAAAAAAATGTGTAAATATTTGTATGAACACTAAAAGAGTCAACACCATAAGACATAAACTAAAAATGTTTCACAATGTGTCC
>JAQQZT010000013.1:3852593-3863814 GCA_030068275.1 Clarias platycephalus | reverse complement strand
TTCCACCACCAAGTCTCCTTGTCCACTTTTCCCTTACCTGATGATACCCCAAGTACCCTCCTACCTGTCTCCCTGATCACATTGGCTGTAGTTGTCCAGTTAACTGAAAGCACCTCCTGATATCACAATAACAATGTTTGATTTATTCTGCATTGAATGATATGTTATTCTGCATTGCAATTGATTGTGGTTGTATATTTAAATTTAAAATAAAGTAATAGTCACCTTACTAAATTGTTGTTTGAAAATATATTTGGTATTAAAATCCCATCTTCATAATTTTTTTAACCTCACAAATTAAGGCTGCCAAAGTTCGGGTCTCAAAATGGGAGTCTTCAAATTCATGTTGACAAAATACTGTTAAAAAATTCAGGTTTTCACATCCAGGATATTGCAGGAAGAACAATGGATTGGCAATTGCTGTGTTTTATTCCGCTGTGTACTTTAAAGTGTGCAGTCTAGTTCACAGAGTGTTATGCTCTAAAATGCCCCATGTCATGGATTTTGAATTTAATATAAAATAGTTTAAATAAACTTAGGAACTTTGTTCATGACTGTGGAAAATCTGTCTGTCCTCAAATTGTCTTGTAAATAAAATCATAGAAGCACAATAGACACTCTGAAATACAGTACAAAATATGGCTTGGTAACCAACACAATAACATTAATGAATGTGTTATTTGTTGTTATTTTTAGCTCATATCATCATCTGAACTGCAATCAAGTGACACTGCCCTGCAGTTTGGTTCCTCTTCTGAATGCAGTGTTTCTGGATTTGATTCAGAAAATTAAGATCTTTCAGAGGAGGAAACATTCACACTGATAGGCTTAGATACAAATATGGAGTTAGTACTAATGTCATTAGGTACAATGACAAGGGCTAAGGCACTGCTCATGGTGATGAGTCATGCAGCAAGACACACCATAACGGGAACATGATTTGTTGAAGCTTATAAATACAGTGGAACCTCGGATTACGAGTAATGCGGTTTATGAGTGTTCCGCAAGACGAGCAAAGATTTGTAATAAATTTTGACAACGAGCATTGTCTTGGTGCTGAGTATCATGTATCATGCATGCGCTTCTTGTTCTGACGCAGAGCGTCATGTGATCACAACTGAGCCAACGGTTTTTCTCTCTCTTGTGCTGCGGAATTGTAGGTAATCATCTCCCCTGCTGGATCTTAGTGCTTGCAGAGTTTCTGTGTAAGACAAAGAGTGTGCGTGTGTGTTTGCATGGGAAGCCGAAAGGAGGAGGGGTTGGGAGGGGTTTTGTAAAAGCGAGTGTGTGTGTGTGTGTGTGTGTGTGTGTGTGTGCGTGCGTGCGTGCGTGCATACGCGCGCATAATTTGACATCGGGCTCCTTCACTCACACCAACACACAAACACACACACACACAGCGCCTGCGTGCACAAAAGGAAACACTTATCTGTCAGGATTTTAAATTTTTTTTTAAAGGTAAAGTGCAGGTTAATTTGTTTTATTTTTACTTTATATTTATATATTACTTTATATTTATTATTTTAATGTATTTATTTTTTGGGGCTGTAGAACGAATAATTTGAGTTTCCATTATTTCTTATGGGAAAATTAAATTTAGTTTACGAGTGTTTTGGAATACGAGCCCGCTTCCGGAACAAATTATGCTCGTAATCCGAGGTTCCACTGTACTCTATTTGGAAAAGATGTGTTACCCAGATCAAAATATTTGTTCAACAAAGTCTTTAAAAACAAATTCCATAGTCGAATTTCATTTTTACTGCAAAACCTGTAAAATCGACATTGGTACACAAGATGACATAGACAAAAACATGACACAGTGTGAACTCTGTAGTGACCCTATTATAGTCAGCACCTTAAACAGTGGAAGCTTTTTTGTCAACATACCAGTTGCACTTCAAATTCAGGCCCTACTAGAAAATCCTCAGATTCAAATGAGCTACAGACACCAGAGGTCACAGAATGAATGTGTCATCAGTGAAATTTATGATGGTGAAATATATCAGAACTTGTCAAAACCAGGTTGAATTCTCTCACATTCAAACTATTTTTCTTTTAACTTCAATTCCGATGGTTCACCTGTGTACAAATCTTCCAAATTCTCAATATGGCCAATACAGCTGCACTTAAATGAACTGCCTGCCAAAGTAAGATTCCAGAATGTCATGCTTGCAGGTCTTTGGTTTGGTACTATAGAACCTGTTATGTCTATTTTTCTCAGACCCTTCATTGATCAGGCAAAAACTATTGCATCCAAAGGTGTGTCCTAGAGGAAAAATGGATCTCATTTGAACATTAAAATTATAGGACTCTGTTGGTGTGTGGACTCAAAAGCAACACCAGCCAAGCAAAACACCATACAATTTAATGGCAGGTGAAATACACTGTAACACCCACAGAGTATGCAGACAGAGAGGCAGAGGGAATGCTGGCTACATGGTGCAAGCAGTTGCACAAAACCAAAGTGTCAGAGGACTGAAAGGTCCATCACCACTCATAAAGTGCTTCTTTTGAACAGTAGCGATCTGTCATTTTACATTGGAAGTCCAAACACCATGAGAGTACTAGATAACAGGATCATGGACATAAAGCCACCACACCTGATCACACGATTACCTAGATCTCTTGCTGAGTTTAACTACTGGAAAGCCTAACACTAACCTAGCACTAACCAGTATTAACCAGCACAGGCCAGCATATAAATCATACTGGTCTATGCTGGATTTTACAGCACGCATGCTGGTCTTCTATCAGTTATGCTGGTTCACCAGCTAAACCAGCATCAGACAAGCACTAACCAGCACTAACCAGTATTAACCAGCCTAGATCAGCATATACCTGTAAATCATGCTGGATTTTTCAGCAGGGGTAACAGTTAAAATAAGACACCACAGTTTTTTCTTATGTTTTCTAAATAATAAATGTAAAATTGTGATTTGTGATCAACTGTGAACACTGTTAAACAGGTCACTAGATGGCGCTTATTGCTAGGGAGGGACCTTAAACCCCACAGAGGCTACTGTAGGTGCTGCTGAATAACCCTTTAATGTTAAAGGGTTAATATGCAGTACATATTGTTTTGCTTGAGGGCAATGCATTTTTGTATGTTTATGCGGTTATTGAATATATGTACTAAGTTGGTTGGCATGTGAAACATATAATTTGTCAATTGTGCAATGTTATTTGCTGTTTGAATTGCTGTGTTTACTTTGTTTCATCTGGAAAATATGTGTGCTGTAATATGGAACTGTTGTTGAACTGAGTTGAGCCAAATGCCAAAAATATTTGTTTTTCTCATAATTTTGCTGGTTGAAAATGATTCTTTCTTGGAACATATTTTGAAGTACATTTTAATATACAATGCTCAAATTACTTATGTATTTACAGAGACTAGTGTCACAGGTCTCCAAAGAGGCTGTAATGTTAAAGATGATGATCAAGAACAGCTGAGCTACAGTGACCAAGCTGATGGTGAAAGTACCGAGGTGAATGAGGATGAGGAAGATGCAGATCCACCTGATATAAAACACAGTCTGAGGCAATGGGTACTTTGTATGAATTTACTTTCATCCACCTTGCTAAGAGAAAAGGTGTTTGTACTCGGTGTTTATTTTGTAGTTTATCATCATAATAGTTATATATATTTTCTTACTTTGTAATCATTGCATCACAAATAAAATTAATACATTTCTAGAGATATTTACATTTGGCAGACACTCTTATCCAGAGCAACTTACATTATTATCTCATTATACATCTGAGCAATTGAGGGTTAAGGGCCTTGCTCAAGGGCCCAACAGTGGCAACTTGGTGGTTGTGGGGTTTGAACCTGGGATCTTCTGAACCATAGTCCAATGCCTTAACCACTGAGCTACCCCTGGCCTCTTGATATAAATGTGTTTGATGTGTTTTCTTATAATTACCAATTTCCAACCTTGCCATCATCTACTGAATCAACATTGTGCCACCATTGGGCCAGCCTATCTTTGGCCCCACCATTAAGCTAACGTTGGGCCAATGGACAAAATGACATTGATGCCAACATTGACCCAATGCATACACTGCCGTTGACCCTTCAGCAGTATGCTATCTGGGATCCGGACCGATCGGATTGAATGTTTAATTGTAATAGTTATCTTTCAATAGTTTGACAACATTTTTGGACTATTTGGACAAATTATTTGAATTATTATTCTCAGACACAAAAGGTTACATGTAACAATGTTTAATTTTAAAAACACTATATAACCTTATTTTAGAAGCTTTAAACATCTATCCTTTAACCAAAGTGTGGACACATAGAGGCCTGATTTTCAAGCAAAACTTAACTTTCATAGATATCCACCATCATTCATCTTCTCTCAGGAGAGCACAGAACCATATTCATATTAATCTATAGCAGACTCATTAAAACGTGACGTGACCTTCCTAATGTACAGTACACTGAATTAAACGTGCTGTTGTTAGAAAAGACAGTTACATTTTAGAGGAGGAGCATCAGTGGCTTCTTGTGATCAAAGTGTGAAGACATTTGACCTGCAGTTTTCACTTATACTGTACATGACATTCTCTTCTTAAAGTTCAACAGTTAGATAAAGAGTAAAATAACAATCTTGTGTTATAATGATGTATATACAGTAGTGCACAAATGTATTAGTTGTGTTCCTTATAATAAATTACAAAAAAACTAATATACATTTCATCTGCTACACTTAAGATAAATATCTTTACAGCTCTGTGGATTTTGTGTCATATGAATCAGTCGACATATCTCTGCCATAGATCTGGAATTATTTACTCTATATATTTACTTTTTCAGAATGTTTTAAAACGTGTGAGGTTGTAGCAGTGACATTGGTCTAAGATCAACATAAACCAGCACACTCTTTCTCATGTCAGCATGTGAAAAAATAGCTCACAGTAATGACATCGAACACACAGGATGTACGTCACACATGGGTATGCAGTTTCACACATGGGAATGCATCGAAGGGCAAGATATTTAATTAATATTTACTTAATTATAAGTGTTTTACTAACTTTGAAAGAAGGAGAAAAAAAGAGAAGCTGAAGCAGAAGCAGTCCCTTTGTGCTGTTATAATAAGCTCCATTCTTCTGCAGAGCTTTACACTAGATTTTAGGGAGAATTGATATGTTAATAAATATGTTGTACAAGTTATAGCAGTTTTGGATATCTATCCTGGTGTAACTATCTTTTCTCTGGTTGAATCTCAAATGACATCTAGTGGCCAAATAGTGAACTACATAGAGTCTTCACCTGAAATAAATCATAGCCTGTGTAGTACTGCCTTAAAAATAGGTTTAATCAGTAACTCCTTACCATTATATAACCTAGAAATCTGTAAAAAACTGCACAATAATAATTTCTCTTATTAATAAATAAATTAAGTCAAACAAAAAAATATTTACGAGTTATACATATTCCAATAGTAATGTATATGTTTTTGTCGCTATAAATATTCAATATATAATTTCCGTCAGAGGAATTAATATCTACGTTGGTGACAGCATAGGGTGTTCAGAATGCTGGAATTTTGTTGACGGATTTTCTGATATTCTCGGCACAGGGAGCAGAGACTAGGGAGTAGGGAAGGGAGCACACTTTAAAGTACATTGTGAAATGGAATACAGTCTGTTATCATAGTTTATGTGCTGGTAGGGCTTCAGATATCCAAATATTCACACACACAAGTACTGAAAAAGTCGGTTTTCCATAATGGGTCCCTTTAAGTACTTAAATTCGGGACTGTTTTCTCTAGGAACAGCATTGTCTTTAAGTCCTGCCTATTCTTTGATGTCTTGCTTACAGTTTGAATTCATTGGTCAGTTAAGAAATAGACGAATCATATTCCTTTCTGCTCTTAGAACATTTCACTCTCACTTACTCACTCATCTTCTATACCGCTTTATCCTGTATTCAGGGTCGCAGGGACCTGGAGCCTATCCCAGGAAACGTAGGGCATGAGGGAGGGTACACCCTGCACAGGGTCCCAATCCATCACAGGGCACACACACATACACAGACTCACACACCCATTCACACACTACAGGCAATTTGGAAATGCCAATTAGCCTAACCTGCATATCTTTAGACTGTGGGAGGAAACCGGAGTACCCAGAGAAAACCCACCAAGCACAGGGAGAACATGCAAACTCCATGCACACAGAGACTGGAATTGAGCCTGGACGGGAAATCAAACCCGGACTCTGGAGGTGCAAGGCGACAGTGCTAACCTCTACACCACTGTATCGCTAGAACAATTCAGAGTGAGCAAAATCCACACACACCAGGCACGTGGTCAACTACAAATCCGGTCACTTAACTGCAGGTGAGAAATTGTGCCACTAGAGGTCAGAGCTGTGCCATTTCTGATGATATAAAACTAACCCTTCAATTATTACACACAACAACTTTTGACCTTTTTTTCTTTTCCTAAAGGCATTAATGAATGCCCATATCCCCATAGGTCCCTGTGTTAAAAGGTTTAAATTTACAATAGAAGTAAATAATTTTACAACCTGGTGCAAAAAAAATATTTTGGTCTCAATAGCTGGATTTCCTATTCATGACAACTGTACAGGGGGAGAATTGTTTTATGTAATTCATCAATTAAAATTACATTAAGAAATAAATTTGTGGATAATTAGGGCCATGCCCAATCTGTGTGGCAAGTTCCAAACAACAGCCAGGCTCCATTAGTTCTACGAAATGATTTTCTCTCTTATTTTTTGGAAATTAATTAATGAATGTCATGTAACAATGCAGACAGTGACTTTATTAAACAAATAAAAACAACAGAATAACAAAATGTGAAAATTTATAAAAAAAACAGCAGCTAATGACAACAGAGCAGATGCAAGACAACTTAACTGTGGGAGCTTAAATAACGAAACTAAACAAACATAACTAGACACAGCTATGAACAGTAATCATGACCTGAACTAGAAAACAGTGAATAGTGACATCAGCATGTGAGTACAATAAAGACACAAAGTGCAAAGCAGTCACAGATGCTTGCCACCAGGGGGCAACTTTGGCATGGTACTCTTAGTCCCTGGGCTAGGTAACCAACATAAGAGTGTGCTTTTGATAGAGATTATATAAATTTATTTTTAAGTTCCTGTGGATAAGAGCATATAAGAGAATAAGAGAATATCTTCCGAATGCTTCAAATGTAATGTTTAAAAAGCTTTTTAAAGTGTAATCGGTATGTAAAAGTAGAGAAATTTTACGCAAATTTTATAATATAAAGTGGAATATTCAGGCAAGGTGAAAAACATTTATGTACTGTAATGAGAGAAATGTTTTCCGTTCCCTCTCTGTGTTCCCTCTAACAGTGTCTACAGTCTCACATACAGTGGTGTTCAAAATAATAGCAGTGTGTTGAAAAAAGTGAGTAAAACTCCATATCCATGGTGTAACAGGAGGTTGCCTAGTTACGGGCTCCCGGCCAGCAGGGGCGCTGCAGGGACTGTATCTGTAAATTTGATAAAAGAGGAAGAGAGGCTGGGGCTAGGTAGCAGCAGCCATATCACAGCCAAAAGCTAAATATCCTAATGCTAATGCTAAAGCTAAATGCTGAGAGCTATACGCTATTTATGTAAACCCGAGGCGGGCTGCTATCTCCATGGAAATGAGGCTTTGGTCGTCTTCAGCGTCGACGGGAGGAGGAGGTGGAGGCAGCTGTTCATCAGTGAGCATTTGCTCTACCCTATCGTTACCTTGTGGCCCCCTGTATTGGATGGGCTCATATCTGGTCACGAAAGGGCCTGCTGGGAAGTAATGAGCTACCGACCCTTCCTCAGCTCATGCATCGGACTCGGCCATAACTTGCCCCAATTTGCTTTTAATAAACGGTATGATTAACCAAACCCTTGTGTAATGTTTTGCAGGGTGTAAAATGGTTTAAGTGAAGGCTGGCTAGGTAACAGCTAACAGCAACAATAATAATGTATGAATATAAATTACGCACAATGTATAAATTCTGATAGCCCCATGTTGGGCGCCAATGTAACAAACTCTTTATTTATATTAAAACAATAGCTAGCCGTTAGCAGAAATCAGGAGTGAGTAGGGACCACCAGAGAAACAGTTTCAAAGTGTATAAACATTTAATGTAGTGCTGTGCGAAATACCACTCACTCACCGGAAATGGGCTCACGACGCGTCACGAAAGGGCCTGGAGTGAAATTGTGAGCTACCAACCCTTCCCCAGCTCGTGCATCGGACTCGGCCATGACTTGCCCCAATTTACCATTAACAAACAATGTGGTTAAGGAAACCCTTGAATGAGTGTATTGCGGAGTGTAAGATAGTATAAAAGAAGGCTGGCTAGGTAACAGCAGCCATATCACAGCCAAAGGTAAAATAGCTAATTGCTAATGCTAAAAGCTATATGCTAAAAGCTAAGCCATTTGTAAACCTGAATGCGGGATAGCCTTGTCCGATGCGCATGATGGTTTTTTCGTTTTGTTTGTGTGTTTCCCGGGAGCTGGTGTGTGTCGGCTGTTCCCCAGGATTAAACACGTCAGCGGCAGTGTGCACTTGGGGCCGAGTCTTCGGCTGCTCCTGCGCCGCCCTTAAAGGGACGCCGCTCACAGAGGACATAGGACATGGAGTGGGCGCTCTCTGGTTTTGTTATTTTTGTATATATGGACTTGTGTTGAGAGAGAAAAGACTCTGATCAGTGCACTAAGTCACGAGACTCATAGGTTCATACCCCACTTTTCAGAGGGTGCTGCTCCTTTACACACTCTGAAGAAGAAAGAAGCCAAGTGGGTGTGGACCCCCGAATGCCAGACAGACTTTGAAGATCTGAGAGTCGCTCTGCAAAACAAATCGGTTTTAACAGCTCCAGACTTCAACCGTCCCTTCAAGGTGCAGACGGACGCCAGCAACGTCGGCCTAGGTGCGGTACTTACCCAAGATCACGAGGATGGGGAACATGTGATCGCCTACGCCTCCCGGCTGCTTCATGGGGCTGAAAGCAGATATTCAGCTTCAGAGAAAGAATGTCTAGCTGTACTGTGGGCAGTGGAGAAATGGCGTCAGTACTTGGAGGAAAAAGCATTCACTATCATTACAGATCACACCACTTTGACTTGGGTTTTCAACCAGCCGAACCCCTCCTCACGCCTGACCGGATGGGTGCTTAGGCTACAAGCATTCGAGTTTGTGGTTCAATACCGGAAGGGGCAGTGCAACACAGTACCTGATTCCCTGTCACGACGCTGGGAGGGAGGAATCATGAACGCCCATCTGGCCGTGCACATAAGCAATGATCTGCAATGGGGTCTGCCCTGTGACTGGGAGGAGCTGGAGAAGGCCCAGAAGGCGAATGAAGTTCTTCGTGCACTGTGGAGGGAGGCAAAGTTAGATCCTGATGTTAAGAAGATACACTATTGTGTAATAAACCAATTCCTGTATCGTCAGATCCCTAAGCAAGATGGGTGTACAGCTGGTCATCCCAATGTCTCTGCGACCCCAATATCCGCAGTACGCCCACGACAACTCTCTCAGTGATCATCTGGGACGGATGAAGACCCTGCAGAGGCTGCTGGAAGTCGCCTACTGGCCAGAGATACGTCGAGAGGCCTGGGAATATTGTAAGAACTGTATCACCTGTTAGAAGTGCAAACCCTGCATAAGTAAGCTGGCAGGTCTACTGCAAAGCACGCCTGTAGTGGAACCTGGTTTCATGTTGGGGGTAGACCTCGTGGGTCCTTTCTCGCGTTCGTCTCGGTGTTCTTCTGAACAATGTCTGGATGACCCACTTTACTCAGATTTCCAGAGAGAAATGCACAGGACAACCTTTTCTGCATTTATCCTTAAACAAGGGGAACTTGTTCGACACCTGTTTTTCACAGAATAATTTCCCTCTCTAATTGAACTCCACACTGCTATTTTTTTGAACAGACTAATATTTGTTTTTCTTCACTTACATTAAACTAATAATACATTTAGCACATTTTTCTTCATGTTGTGATTCGTTAAAAGTTATTATATGGACATGGAGCTTTACTCACTTTTTTCAACACACTGCTATTATTTTGAACACCACTGTATATCCACCATCATCTCTACTCACTGTAAGAAAAGATTGACTTATTGCATCTCTACACTTTATAACACTTTTGGCCAAGCAAACTTAATCATTCTGTATCTGTGTGTTGGGCTTCTGAATGTGTTTTGGCATCAGCGTCTTCCTGCTCTGTATCAGGGTCGTGACCTTAAACATTGTTTGCAATCCTTCACCATCTCATCCTGCTCAGAAGAACAGAAAAAGATCTTAAATCTATAAAAGTCTCACTAAAACATGAAATGACTGTGTCTCTGTGTGGACATGAGTGACAGGCTGAGACTCTGTATTCTGTATACTGAATTAAATGTGCTGCTGCCAGTCAGAGGAAGTTACATATCAGTGGAGGGACCTCAACCTCAGTGGCTTGTATACATTGTATATATTGTACTGATATATTTATATATGATATTCATATATATTGTACTGATATATTTATATATGATATTCATATATATTGTACTGATATATATATATCAAGTTCCAATGAACTATGATCATCATTAACCACAGCTCTGTTTCACAGATCAGCATGTGAAAAAATAGCTCACAGCAACAACCACATAAAGCACACCCGATGCATGCACGCACTCATGCACACTCTTGCATGTAAAGAGGGCTTTTATTCAATATACATTTTGTAACAGTAAATTATGCCTTATGTGAGAGTCTTCAGGACAGATCTGTGTTGTAGGTTTTGAATTATGGGCTCCTCAGGAGTTTGTGCTTTGTGGTTTCTGAGGACCAGCAGATGATTTCATGCATATTTGCACCCTCAGTCTTCTTTTTTTTTTTTACACAAAATTTCTAAATTTTTACAAATTTATATTTTTTCCTCTATATTTTCTATATTTTTCTATATTGTGAATGTTCCTATTTGTACAGTATATTTCTATTTTTATCCTAGTTAAATTTTCTATCATATTTCTTTTTATTCAAAATGTATTTCTTATCTATAAGCTTTCATTTTCTTTTTTAAGGTCACAGGCAATCGTATAAGCATTTCACTGCATATCGTACTGTGTATGACTGTCAGTCAGTCATCTTCTATACCGCTTAATCCTGCATTCAGGGTCGCGGGGGTCCTGGAGCCTATCCCAGGAGGCTTAGGGCACAAGGCG
>JAQQZT010000013.1:3800944-3815939 GCA_030068275.1 Clarias platycephalus | reverse complement strand
GTCAAAACAAGAAGCGTATGCGTGATACATGATACTCGGTACTCGTAAACCAAGACTTGTTCGTTTTCCAAGTCAAATTTTATTTAAAAATCTGTACTCGTCTTGCGGAACACTCGCAAACCGCGTTACTCGTAATCCGAGGTTCCACTGTAGGTAAATCTAATCTAGTCTAATCTAAATGACATATGCGATTAAATCCATAAAACTGGATAAAACACGAATATGAAATCTAGCAATGGAGTCCAAAACATTTTTGTGTACCGGGCCGGAAACATGTTTATTTCGATATAAAGTTGAGCATTTTAACATGGGGCTCTATGAGGATTATTTTACTTTATTGGAGCCTGGTCATTCGAGGAATTGTTCGTTTTTTAGCACATTTATTTACATTTACGCATTTGGCAGACACTCTTATCCAGAGCGACTCACAAAAGTGCTTAATTTTCCATCACTGGATAGATCCTTACACTGGGTTACTAACTATGTACCAAAGAAAGAATTAAAGAAACATTGCCAGAGACTGAAGATTGCCAGAGAGATTAAGGATTGCCAGAGACTCAGCTGTATTCACTTCCACGTTGTGGAACTAGAGTTTGCCTCTTGATTTAATTGCACTGCTTAATTGTACTGTACATGTGCATTACATATACATCATAGTAGCCATAGTTGTAGCTAAGTGCACTGTTTTATGTTATAAATCCTATGTTTGCATCTTTTATTGTATGACTGTATAACTTTTTCGATAACGTGTGGAACCGTGCGAAAAGGACGGTGTATTTGTGCGTAACAGGAACAGAGTGATTAACACTGAGCGTACATGCTGACCTGTGTGTAGGAGGTGTGTGAGTGTGTCCACTTGCAGGAGCTTTACCTGTTGAAGTCCTCACTCAGACCAAAAGCATGCAGAGCTTCAGTGTAGCGCTTCTCTGCCGCCCTCCTAGCATTCATCTAGATCACAGATACACATATAGACATCATCATGATCACTATTATACTAATCAAAGATAGATAGATAGATGGATAGATGGATGGATGGATAAAAGACCTGTGTAACTCGTTCTAATAAAAGAGGTCTGCTTTTCACTCTTTCTTGTATTTCTCTCATCTCCTCTTGGTACTCCCTGCGTCTCTGCAGGTCCTGCCTCCTGTGCGTTTGACAGCACACACAAACGCAAACACACACAACAAATAATAACAGCAAATGTGAACAAATGTGTATTGACAATACACTAAAAATTGCCTCTATACTGTAAGCTTTGTACATTTGGATACTGTGTGTATAAAACATGTCAATTGTCTAGTAGAGGATCTTCGCTACTGGCATGTCGATGATTAACAAATATAATAACACTTGTTTCCATTTGATAAACACGTATATTAATTCAATATCCATTGCTATATAGTCAATAAATGTATTATCCCTTGCATCTTTTACAATAACATGTACATAACATGTTAATCACTAGGGATGATAATCACCAGTCACCAGGCGATACAACATTATCATGATATCCAGGTGCCGATTCGATTAATATTGCGATTTTATAAATGTCCTGAGTCAATATCACATTTTTCCATCCTTGAACCTTTACAGTTCCCATTTCTAACTTGAAAGTTTTATACATTTGTTTTATTCAACACCTTCACAGCTTTTTGAATTGAACGTTTGAAGTAATTAAATGCACTACATTTCATATATAACATTAGTTTTCTCACTTAAAAACCAAAAGGAGCATTTAAACAATACAAACTAACCTCAAATACAAGAGTTTAACATTTAGCTTCAAATTAAATTAAACATAAAGCTACGTTCTTATTGAGCAGCACGTATCTCTGTCATCCACCATAATTATTATTTCTAAACAAACGTAGCAAATGATCCGCTCCTAGCACATGGGGATGAAAATGTGGGAACAGTTCAGAGTGTTTATGACCTGTAGGGTTATAAAGACTCGGTCACATTTTACCACCTCAAATGCCTCATAAGTCTTGAGCGCACGATGAGCAGTTGTGGGCACGCGAACGGTCAAACGTAGCTTATAACGCGTTTGTATAACGCTAAACTACATAATGCGTGTGGTGTTTTGAGCCCGGCGTAAGCTTGTGTAATAAGTGGGTTTTGAGTGGGGACTAATTTGCTCTCAGAGTTTATTGGGGTTATATGTGACAGATATCAATTCAATTCAGTTTTATTTGTATAGCGCCCTGAGATGGCAACAGGAAGAAACCTTGAGAGGAACCAGACTCAACAGGGAACCCATCCTCATCCGGGTGATAACGGATCTGAGGTGGATAGGTCATGGTTAATCAAGCTAAAAAAATTAGCCAATCCCGGTCACTGGCTGATCGACTGGTGCATCTCGATTATAAATGTAACAAAAGGTTTTTCCCCCATACGTGAGGTTTACCCGTGACTCCGCCTACATTCAGATCCTGACACCTGCGTGTGGAGTGTGCGGTCAAATCGCTGCCGTTCCTCACGCTGCTCCAATGTTTCGGCAGCCCTTACTTCTGTAGGACGTATGGACTGTCCCTGTAGACGCTCTACAGTCTGATCTGTGAATAATAATTCTGTATCTGTTATTCACAAGCACAGATTACCTGAACTCCTTAAGTTTGGATTCACAAATCTGTGCCAGGGCCACATGTGGGTCGTTGGCCTGAGCACGCCTGGCTATCAGCTTTTGTAGTTTCCTCTCCTTCTGCCTCTGTCGCTCCTTCCATTTCTTCTCCTCTTGGTCAGCTTTCTTTCTCTGTTCAAGAACTTTCCTGCTCAGAGAGGAGAAGATCTGGTTCAGTACTGGAGTGACAGAGATGATTTGGGAGGAAGGATTTCTAAGAGGGATGATGAGTGAGGCAGGGGCTCACACACTATCTTGTTGGTTAGGGCTGGTGTTGTTCAGAGAGTCAGTGGAAGGGATCATGCTCACATATGATTGGTTGATGGATGGTTGGGATCTTAGGAAAGTCTTATTCCAAAACAAGGGGATACAACTATGGGTCCAAGCATTTAAGGGAAGCACAGACAAACACACACATTTAAAAAATAGTCAAGCTAATCAAGGGATGGAAGGTCCTGACTTGGTACATGGTTTACCAATCACCAGGCTGGGTGCAGTTACCTAACAGCCTCTTGGCGTTTCTTGGCTGCATCAGTAATTTTTGAAGGCAGGTATTCAAGACTCCCAGAGAGCGAAGAGCACGGAGAGGACAATGGTGTTTGGGGTGAATTAGAACCAAACAGGTTCCCAAATGTGCTCTGGCTCTTCCTCTCCACCTCAGGATTGGCTGTGAGATGCCCTTTACACGAGTTCATGCTAGACGTGCACAGCTTGAAAGGTTCACACGCTGTCAGAGTTCGACATTCCCGCTTGCTTTCAAGCTGCTTCTGGAAGCGCCTATACCTGGCATCGAAGTCAGGCACATGGGGGCTAAACCTGTTCTTGTGGTTGGTGCTGTCAGCAGCCTGGTCTTCCCTCTTCGCACGACGTTCACTGAGGCGTTTGGCCAGAACGCTGGGTGGCTCCGTGGCACTCAGGAGCATATCTGTCGCTCGCATCTCTTTCTTGATCTCCCGGTAGAGCTGTTCCTCTTTTTGGCGCTCACCCAACGCTGCCTCCTTAATGTAACGAGGAACAGGTTTGGCCCGAAAAGGGCGCCTCTCGTTATCCTCTTGCTTCTTAATGGCGAGGAGCATCTGTAACTCCTTCTGCTGTTTCTTAATGTGCTCCCTTTCCACAAAGCTAAACGGCCTCTGGGTGGCCAAGAGGCGCTGCTGTTCCGCAGCCCGTGTTTGTCGACGACGTTCTTCGTCTCGCTCGCGCAACTCCTCATAGAGTGGGAGGCGCACATGAGCAGGCATCGGTGTGGCTCGGAATTTGCGCTGGCACTCCGTCAATTCCTCTTGTTCCCTCCGCAGCTCCTCGTTCTCCCGCTCGATTTCACAGCGAGACCTAAGCGCCTTGCGTTTGTGTTCCGTCTCCCGTAGTGTCATCTGGAAGGGCTTGGGCACAGTCACCCGTGGACGCCAGCCTTCCTCTTTTGACCGCTTTCCTTTTTTGGGCTTGGGAACCCCGGCCATGGCGTTTGGTTTCACTGTGGCTTGATGGTCACTTGGATAGTTTGTTGTCCATGCTGAGAAAGGTTGCTGCTTACTTGAAGATATTTTGTCAACATGGAAGCCTTGCCACATGTTTCTGATGCGCTCTTTCGGTGAGCTGAGATCTTTTGCAAAATCGAGCTTGACACGCTCAGCTCGGTCATCGTCCATGTAGCTGCTTCCGAGCTTGTGGGCTGAGTAAGCCTTCTTAAGTTTTCCTCCAGGTGTATGGTGAGACCGATGACTCTGCAGCCTATATCCAAACACAACAACAATAAAAAGTGTTTCTCCAGACATCTCATGCAATTAATGAAGTTAGAACAACTTCAGTGTCTATGTTTCAATTCCATCAACAAGTAACCGATGTGAGAAAACAACAACTGTGACTCACTGGCAGGCTCTGTCATAGTTGCTCAGAGGTGCATTTCTCCTCAGCTCAGGTTTCTTGAGATACATGAGCTTAAGACCAACCATGGTGCAAAGCTGGGCTCTCCTCAGCTGCTCCAGCTTGCGGTAGTACTCCTCATTAGAGAAGTACAGCTCATGCAGATCAATGCGGTCGCCCATTTTACACTGATCTGTAAATGGCAGAGAGCACCTGACTTCAGAGTGAGAATCATCCGGTCTCGGGTCTAATTCGGAGTCAGACTCCACCTGAACGAAACAGAGGAAAGAATCTGAGATTTAGATGACACTGGACAAAGTGAACACAAAAAAACAAAACAAAAAAAACATTTCCATTCTGGAAATAATAATCATCATCAGTTGCATTATCTCGTTTAGATTCTACACAGAATTCTCCGGATGTGCATCACCGAACCCACCTGTTCTCTATCCGTTATTCCCGGAGGGACACACGCCCTCTCGTATAAAGCCAGCGGGACTTTGGTGTGTGGATCCACCGGTGTTTTCAGACAGGATGTAACGAGTATGTTAGCTCGATGAGAACTGTCCATTTGTCTCATTAACTTTAACACCAGATAAAACTCACACAAGCCCTGTCGCCTACCAGTCATGGATTCCCCTCGGCATCTCTTAGCAACGGCGTCGCACGAGGAAGCCGGTGGCCCGATCTCAATCCGAGTTCCACTGCCTTTTTAGAACGCGCATCAGAGTGCAGTTAGCGCACTATGTAGTGCTCCAGATGGACAACGGCAGCGCGCTTGGAATCGAGCTGACAGGGATTGACCAGAGAAGTAAATGAGATTAAGCGGCTTTTCTTTTCTCCACCTGTTAGGTTTGACACGAGTGCCCAAATTGTTAAGTTTTAAAAGTAATGAAGAGAAGAATTATTGCTTGATGCGTCCGCTGTGCCTCGGTACTCTTATCGATACCGGTGTTCCAAACCTGGAGGGGGACAAACACACATGATGTGTCTGAAGTTCCTTATTATCAGCATTAAGTGAGAGTATTGAAGCTTTGGGCCACGTGCCCTGAGTCACTCTTCCACTTAGACGAAATGGTTCCAGCGGATACGAGATATTTGTGTATATTCGTCATGACACGGCCTAAAGGAAGCATTACCATATAAGGAATCAAGAAGCACAATACCAGGAATGACCTTCCTATGACATACTTGTCAGTCTACGAGTATGTCAGGAAATGTTACCTCCGATAAAACTATAGGATTTAACTAGACGTATAGATATCGAGAAAGTACTGAACTGCACAGACTGATGTGAGAATAAACTCAGAGGTGTAAAGAGTACCTGAAAACCATACTTCAGTAAAAGTACAGATACCTTACTGTAAAAATGACTCCAATACAAGTTAGAAGTCACCAATTCCAATTAGACTTGAGTAAAAGTCTTAAAGTATCCGATTTTAAAAGAACTTAAGTATTTTACTCGTACTGAATGTAGGCTCAAAGAACTCCAAGAAATGTGAATAACAAGAAACTGTTTAGTTATGAGGTTTTATTTCCTAATATAGAAATGAAATTGAACACTTCGATATTTCAAAATGGCAGAACAAAAGTCAGTCGCAGTCAAACTTAATTGGCAAGCTGCTAATTCATGTTCACGTGGAGTAGCCTCATTTAGTACATATAGGTAAATAGCATCCAGTACCTTCAGCATCCTGCAGATGGCGATATTGCCTTTTTCGCTCAAGCACTTAACCATGGCAGATAAAGATGCCGACTTGTCGCGCACAATCACAATGTACTGTAATGAGTAAGGGTCCGTTCAAATGTACTAGAGTGAAGAGTATATAAATTCAATCTAAAATGTAGTTGAGTAGAGAGTAAAAGTTGCTTATATTTTTGATACTCAGTACAAGTACAAAGTAGCCAAAAAAGTCTTAAGTACAGTAACAAAGTCCATTTACTCAAATACTTTACACCACTGGTCTCTGCACAAAATAGCTCAAAACCTGTGAATTCTCAAGTGGATTGCAAACTTTGATTTCTGAACAATATCTTCAGGAGGAAGTCAAGTAGGCATAGAATGAACAAGTAACACCAGAGTACTGCAGACATATTTTTAACTCTATACCCAGCTGGATCTAGCAGGTTTTTGTAACAATAAGTATCATGACCCTATAAATTAACATTAACCACCATACTGTAGCATTTTAGCTAAGCTAAAGCTAAGCTAGCTAGCTTGTGTTTAATAGGCATGCTCTGAACAACAGCCAGACTCTGTTAATTTTGCCTATTTTCCCATTTATGGATTAACTGGGGTTTAGATGGGGTTTAGGTGGAGTGCATATGCACATAACAGCAACATAAAAAAAAAAAAAAAAGATTTTGGCTTAATTGGTGCAGTACAACCAATAACATTAAAACTGTACGCCTGCTGGGAAAACTACAAAGATTATTCATTAATATATTTATGTTATGTTCCAATGTACATCTCAGTAAACAGAGTCTGAGAGAATTCAGGTAAATGTGTGGAACTGAAGGAAACTGAACACTGATCTGAGTCTGATTCGGATTCTCTGGTTTCAGGTCCTGGGCTGTGGGGGAACAAAACAATAAGGATGACAAGGACTGTGCTGAGATCCATACTTCATCTTCAAAAGGCTGGCATTACAAGCACTGCTCTGAGCAACAATACTTTATCTGTGAGACATGTCTTTCAAAGTGACATTTCTTTTTTTTTTTTTTTAAACAAAAAGTGCTTATACACAAATTTAGTTAACATAAAAAAAAAAAAAACATTTTTACCAATAATTGTGTATATGTTGTTTTGTGAGAGTGAACTCAGGAATCTGTTAATGACACAAAGTGCACAGAGACTGGTCATATTTTTTACTGTATTTCATTACAGCTGTGTAGATCTGTCATGAAGAAAGCAGCATCTTTGAGATGGTTGTTTTTAAGAGTCTCTTAAATAGTGTCTCTGTCTCTGTTAAATCAGAAGAAGCCTGAGCTCAAGCAAGGCTTGATTGAGATGGATTATATTGTTTTTGCTCCTATAGAGTGAGGGACATGATGAAAGGACTGATGGAAGGACTCTAAAGAGCTTAGTTCCTGGTTTGCAGCTACTTTTCTGCTCCAACAATGAAGATGAATATTATTTTTATTTTGAGACTTTATTTTGAAAACATTGGAGTAATTGATAATGTTCATTACAGCAGCAGTGTGTCCCTTGTCATTCCCTCAAGAGAATCACTCTTCTCTTTCTTGAATTTAAATAGTAAAAACACAAAGCTTGCAATAAAAATGAAAAGCCACAACATACAGTCATCTGTCTGTTTCGATGCAAATATTAAATAAAAATGTCCATTGCCTATGTATGTGCAACTGTGTGTGTTCTGTGTTTTTTTGCCTGATCTCTCTCTCTCTCTCTCTCTCTCTCAATCCATCTATATCTATATATCTTTCATGAAAGAGACCAGTTGTTAATGCTGATCTTAAAATCTTGTGAAACTTTCGTTTTGTAACCTCACAGTAAAGCTGTATAAAACCTACTGAAAAAGTGAATCTATAAATAATTCCTAATCTACTGGAGAAAGTCATATGGCAGAAAAACATGCTATAAATATATAAATTTCTCTTAAAAGCAGCAAGTGAAAAGTCTAAAAGCTTTGTGCAATGATGTTATGGGAATAAAAGTTGATGAATTTGTGCAGTATACATAACTCCATGCATCCCATCTATCTAGGATCCTCTATAGGCCAACTAGGGACCGTGGAGGTCAATGGTGTCCATTGTATTTATTCCTATTTCACGCATTCACACACTACCGGCTATTTGGGAATGATAATTAGCCTAATCGGTATATCCTTGCTTGTGAGTGGAATTTCAGGAAACAAGGAACCCCACTGAGCACAGGGGGAACATGCAAACACCACATGCACAGACCTGAGGCAGGAATCGTACCTGGACCCTAAAAGTGCAAGGCGACAGTGCTAACCACTAAGCCAGTGCCACCACAGTATAATGTGATTTTTGAACATCTGGGGTATGAGAAAGAACAGCAGCTCAAATGGCTTCACAGTTTGACCACTAGAAGCCACTGATTCCCCTCTTCTGATGTGTATCTTTCTCTGACTTACTTTACTGATAGCAGCACATTTAATTCATTTTACAAAGAGTACAGAGAATCAGCCTGTTTGTCACATCCACACAGAGATGCAGTCATTTTATGTAGTGAGTCTTTTTCTAGATGAAAGAAGTTTCATTGTTTCTCTGAACAAGAGGAGATGTTACTAGTTATAAATGAGGTTGCAGACAATGTTGGTAACGACCCTGACACAGAAGGAAGATGGTGATGCAACAAGTTGCATAGATGCACAGCACACAGGTACACCTCAGTACTTGTATAAATATGAAGATGATATCTACATGTTTATATGTGAAGTGTAACAGGCAAATATTAAATAAACAGGATAGCGAGAGCATCAAAGCCATCCCTTAAGTAGTCAAATTTCTACTTTTATTTGGAATAAAAAACAACCATGTATTAAACAAAGCATTCTACTGAGGCCCTGGAAATTAGGAGAAATGGCATTTCCAAACTTTCTTGATTATTGCTGGGTTACTAATGTGGGGCCAGTGATATTCTGGGTAAAGTACTGTATGACGTCAATCCTCCCATCTGGGTAGCTATAAAGCAAGCATCAATGGGACCAATATTTCTCATCATTATTATGCGCTAAATTGCCATTGTTTTACCTCATTGTTTTACCTTAAACTCACTGGTTAAACACTCATTTAAAAATTGTAATCAGTTTCGGCATCATTTCAAGCTGTGTAGATGTGACGGACAGGCTGACCCTCTGCACTCTGTATGGGGAATTAAATGTGCCGCTGTCACTAAATGAAGTTAGAGGAAGTCACACATCAGAGTAGAGGCATTTGAGCTGCAAAACTCACGCACACACCAGATGTCCAGTAGTTATATCAATACCAAAATAAAGTGATAATTGTGTTATAATAATGCATACATTGCACCAGTGCATTATACCTTGTTCCATGTAATGTCATTTCCTAAAGTTGTTAGACTTTTTGCCTGATGCTTTTAGGATACACACAAGGTCCACTGACCTAAGATCAGCATTAACCACAGCACTCTTTCACACTTTAGTAAGTGAAAAAAAAAAAGCTCACAGCAACAATAACACATAAACAAACATGATGCACACACATAAGCATGCAAAGGGTACACAATGTGAGGGTTCGCCACTAGAGGGCAATGTTTTTTTTTTTTTAGTTTTTGTTTGCAGACTCAGTTTCCCAGAAGGCACCTCGGTCAGGTGAGGTGGGTGCTCACCTGAACCGATGTAGCTCATTAGATCTTCTATAAATAGCTGTTTAGTCTGGGAAACTGGGTCGAGCATTGTTTATGTTTAATGTCACTATGTGGGCATTTTGTTTTGTTTAAAAAAATATTTGTATTTTGATTTAAGTTTTGTTCTGTAAAAAAGAAGAAGGCTCTAGTTTTTGGTAATGCTTTACGTTCAGTATGTTTCGGGTTACTGGAGTTAAAGGGGGTGGTACTGTGAGGGTTCGCCACTAGAGGGCAATGATTTGTTTTTTTTTGTAGTTTTAATTTGCAGACTCAGTTTCCCAGAAGGCACCTTGGCCAGGTGATGCGGGGGCTCACCTGAACCGAGGTAGCTCATTAGATCGTCTATTAATAGCTGTTTAGTCTGGGAAACTGGGTCTGCAAACTAAAACTACAAAAACCAAACAGTGCCCTCTAGTGGCAAACCCTCACACACACAACTTTTATTTAATATAAACTTAATATAAATTTGCTTAATGGGAGCATCTTTAGGACAGAGTTTTATTCCTTAATTAAGTATTATTCTGTTGTTGTTGTTGTTGTTGTTGTTGTTGTTTTAACACTCCAAAATGAGCTGCAAGTCCATGAGACAGCGCAGGCAGAGGAGAATGATGTAGCTGTAAATAAAAAAGAGAGAGAGAATGAGAGAGAAAGAGAGGAAGTGAGAAACAATTAACGTACTGCTCATGGGTGCACTAGATCTAACATTGGCTTCATGCTTCCCCTGATCCTGTAGAGAATAAGCAGTATAGAGAATGAGTGAGTAAGAGTGGAAGTTCAGGTGTGATCATTTGACATTTGACATGTAATTTGAGCAGGGTCCTGGGACCCGATTAATCACCAGAACAACCAGCAACCTGGCTCCTGGATGAATTTCTGGCATGTCAGACACTTTGGTCAGCTGTCTTTCAGTGTGAGCAGCTTCATGGTCTAATGTTCCTCAATTTCATGTGGACCCCCTTATCACACACATACCTCAAAGTCAAACCTTTCAGTTGCATCCTGGGGTACTGTGCTAACATACAGCATGAGCATGAGGATCATCCCTGGTTGCATTAATGTACAGTGTGAGCAAAAATGTCGCAACTTGAGGCCATAGAGGAAAGCTGATTAAAATATATAGTGTGTGTTAACACATTGCACACAATCAGTAAACTCAGACAGCTTTAAGTAGGCATGAGGTCAGGCTTAGCTCATTGTTTCTGTGGATGCAGCTTTAATATTGCTAATAATAGTTAGCTTTGTATGCAGAAAAGGCTATAAGTTGCTGGCTGCCAGTAAAGGAAGAGACCAAACTGCAGTAGCTTCCTGTGTTCGAGGTGCGAAAACAACACCATACTGTACTCTGAGACGTGCATTATTATACAAATACATTCAGCTTGAGCGATTGTCAGCTCTGCTGTTATAGAAAATGATTAAGTATCCAAACATATAGCAAATTCATCTACTTACTGCAAGCATATAGCAATTCAATACAAATTTTCAATGATTCGACAATATGTTGAATATGTTGAAATAAATTGCATTAATTCATCATGAATTCAAGAGAGACTGTTCATGCACTCTGGCTGTAGCAACCAAAATGTAACCACAAATGTTTGATACTTCTGTGAACACAATAATGTTAATTAACCTTAGTATGCTTTTTCCTTCTTTTTTAATAAACATCTGATGATGCAGCAGGTCAGTGTGTGATGGAGTTGCTTCACTTCAGGACTCAGTAATTCCTGCAAATTGGTAAAATAATTTTAAAATAATCATCCATGGTTAATGTGATACTAACAAAAACTTCAGTAAACTTCTCAGGGTAGGTCTGGTAGTCATGTGACTGTGTAGGGACTGTATAGGGTGTATACTGTAGACTGCATTAAGGCCTTCCTGCTAAATGTGTGTCAGTTTCTCTCTTGTTGCATGTTTAAATGAGTAAAACAGGAAATAGACTTTTAATATACACAGGAACACATCCAGTCACTTATGCAGTGCAACTTTAGACAGCCATTCTAAGTGTATCTTTTGACAATTAAATACTGGTACAAGTTTGTGGCAATTTCAGTTCTAAAACTAGAGGTATCTGAGCGAGTGCAGTCATATTGTATGTTATGCTCCGGTTTCTACCATGTGTGTAAATCCACCATTTTCTGTAGTGCTGTGGAGACACATGTCCTTGGCAATAAACTTATTGCTTCTGCTAATGCAGTTGACTAACTGGTAGATAAGTGAGCCCTGTAAACCAGAATGTTTAGGCTAATAGTATTTGCTACATACTCGGCTAACTAGATTGTACTTATTGGAGCACCTTGCCATTTTCTTCCTACTGATAACTCACCATCATTGGAATTGCATCCAATGGTAAGATTCATACCAGCTGCATGAATTCTACTGTACTGGAATACTGCTCTGAGGTGAAGAGCTGTGACTATAAACATTAAACTGTAAAACCTGTGGAAAAAATGTGTAACTCCACCAGGTTATGGGGACTTGATGCGGCCACTAGTATCCGGCACTCCATCTGAGGAACAGTGATGGAGCCAACCACTGCATCCCCACTCTTCAAGGCCACTGGATGCATGGGAGTACCTGAACTGAAGATCAGAAGTCTATCATGAGCCAATAGAAAATCATATTGTTTTGCATTTTGTTGAATTTTCTGTCCATCACTTGATACTCATATTTGCTGCTGTTGGTTGATTCAATTTACAAGTGACACACATGGGCTCCATGACACTGAGGTGATAAACGTCAATCAGTAGCTTTGGCATGTGACACATTCAAATGTGAGTGACAGGTGAAGCTTATGGCTGGTTAGATCAAAATGTTGGACAAAATAAGTTTGAGAGTGGTGAAGAAAATATTAAAGAATATTCAGGTGTAGGAGAAATAAAATAAAGTCGCAGTGCTAAACAAACGATGCAAATTTATTTAGAAATATTGTAATTAAACAATGTATCATTTGCATCATCTTCAACATCATCAAGATCATCACGATAATTAAGGATAAAGATTTTATTTTTTGCTCTAGCATTATTGGTTTCAACTTTTAGTTCCTTTTAAAATTTCTGATCTGTTTAAACAAAAAAAATAACTCCATCGTAATTTGGATGTACTATTAGTGTTTTTGTTTTTTTTCTAAACATTATAAGATACAATTAATGACAAAAATTTGTTCTGTTCAGAAATGTTAACAGGCTGTGCTCAGACAAGAAGAATCTTAAATTTAATAAGTGTCATCCATTTTCTAGCAAAACAACAAATATAAGAACAAGAGTTTTTCAGAAAGTCAGTAGAAAAAAATCTTAATAAAATAATCACAAGTATATAAAGTATCAAGAAAAAATGGCTTCGGCTATCTGTGCATGTGACATACCTGAAGCAGATACGAATTGTAAATTAGAAAATGGGTGAATTAACATGTGGTAGCAGTTTAACTGAGAGGTCACATGATAAACACCTCTCCACAGATGATACAAATGGTCCAACACACATTTGTTATTGCTTACAAGTATTTTCTAATTTTTCTGCTGAATTTAAAATTACCACTAAATAACATTTTTCTCACAGATCCACTGTGATGTATCAGAACATCTTCTGTCATTCCATCCTGTCATATCTGGATGTGTCCTGATCTCACCACAGTCTTCATTATCTGCATAACCATTTGGTTCCCCCTTATTCCAGTACCTGAAACCAGAGAATAAGAAGCAGTGTTTAGTATCTTCAATTTAACACATTTAAATCAACATTCTTACCCTGTATTCATTAAGATTTATAATAATAACATGTTCATAACTTTGAGCTGTAACGATGCGGCTCGCGCGAGGGGCAGAGCCGCGCTTAAACTGTTCAGAACGGGTAAATTCGGGCTGCTACCACGCGGAGTTCTGAACAGGTAAAGGTGCGGTCATTTATACACACGGCAACGCCGCCGTCAGGAAATCAGCCTGAATGAGCCGCACCTGGCAGCGCGTCTATATAAGGGTCCTGATTCCGCCGCACTTGGTGCGAATATTAGGTAGCACCGGTATGAGGTATTAGGGCCAAGAGAAAGACAAAGACCAAAGATAAGTCAAAGACAAGCGCGCAGTAGAAGGAAAGAGACAGAGGCAAAGCCTCAGCCTCTGCCTGCTTAAGACGCCGGCGAGAGAGAGAGAGAGAAAGAGCCGTGTAGCGTGCCCTCTCGGGGTATAAAGTATAGTAAAGTGTACATAAAAAAAAAAACACAACCCCTCTCTCTCAATAAATCCTCGGTAAGGGCTAATGTCCCGAGAGGATATTAGTTTATTCTTTCAGTTTCCAGAGCCCCGTCCACTCTCGCGTAGACGGCAGAGCTCTGTTTATTTTGTGTTATTAGTTTTCATTTGTTTCCTTTTAAGTTCCCTTAATTGATTATCCCACGCCATCTCCAAACAGAAAGGTCTTCCCGTGCATATCACAAGCACTCTCACAGCCTCCTATTTCATTGACCCCCACTAAGGCCCTGCGTCAGGGCTCTTATCATTAAAAAAACATCTCGTGGTGCGGTGCTCCATACCGCGCCACGTAACATGAGCAATAAGAATATAACAGAATGTAATATTAGCATGGCTTCATCCATCTGTTGCCGTGCACAGGAATATTAGATATACACACTAGCTAAAATATTTGAATGAACAAAACTACAGAATTAATTTGTCTCTTACCCAGTGCCACTGGTCAGTTCTGTACTGTCCACCCATTTCCACTTTCCTTCTGTGTTAAACAAACCAATCCAACCCTGTTTATTGTCACCCAGCAGTTTAATGATGAACTCCTGTGGTTAAAAGAACAAATACAGATCAAGAACAAGAAATACAGATCAAGAACAAGAACAAGAACAGATCTTGGATCCAAGATGGCGGCGCGGCAGTAGCGTGCTGCGGCCGCTCCGGAGCCAAAATGGTGCTACGGTGTTTACGTTTTGTGTGTAGCGCGTTTATTTTACCCTATGTATGGATATCGTTGCAACTGGTGTCCATACATGCAACAGCCATACACGTTTCAACCTAAATAACCCGGTTAACGACATCCAAGATGAGCTGCGGGAAACGCTACGTGAACTCAGCTTGCTCCGCGAACCAGGCCTCGAAGCCTCGGCGTTGCCTGATGCCGGCGGCCGGAGGAGGGGACATCGGAAGCGGTGCGCGAG
>JAQQZT010000013.1:3622464-3632756 GCA_030068275.1 Clarias platycephalus | reverse complement strand
CATATATGTGTATGCAAGTGTTTCATATGTGTGTGCATGAGTGAAGTTTGATTTAAGCCCTATACGGCGCCTCATATATTTAAGCTGCACTTGACATTCTCTTGTTAAAGTCCAGCAGTTCTATACAGAGCAAAATAACATTACTGTGTTAAGTGCTAAACTGATTTATTTTATTTTGTTGTTGTTCTTGTTGTATAGACACCATCCACTTCCTATTTCTCCCCACCCCACCTCCTCTCACCTATTGTTGTCTACGTTTGTTCAGTTCTCACTTACCATTAGTTTAGGAAGGGCAAATGAATTAGTGTACACTGGGACATATTGCTTCCATGTTTCTAATATTTAATCTTTTCTATTTGTTTGTTTGTTTGTAACCTTTGGTAAATCACAACATTAAAGTACCCCACTAATTGTGCCCTGTGTGCCTGTAAGCATAGTTTCAACCAAAAGCCTAAAAAGTCCTTATTAGTCTGAAAAGTCCTTACTATACACTGTCCGACCAAGAAAAGGTTAACTGGATTTCATTAAGCAGATGATTAAGAGCCTTGATTGGATAATTATTGCAGTGATCAATATGGTTCAGCTGTGACAAGTTAGTTATTCAATAAACAATCATGTCAGAAGACATATCCTGTGGTCGTGGCAAACATCTGTTTCAGAAGAGTCATTCTAATGTCTTGCATCAAGCAAAGAAAACAACTAAGGAGATACAAAAATTTAGTTAAGAACTATTTAACGCTTAAAACATAGAAGTATGGTGGTGACGCGTCATCTTCAAAGAAATGTGGTCGAAAAAACATCCTGAATGAGCATGATGAGAAATCACTTAAATGCTTAGTGAAATCAAATTTTTAAAATAATAATAATAATAATAATAAAAAATAAATAAATAAATAAATAAATAAACAGAATGCATGGCTATGTCTTAATAGTTTAAGTAAAAGTATTTAAACATTCACAACATGAAGAAAGATTCGGACGTGATTGGGACTAAACAGCTGTGTAATAAAACCACTTATCAGTGAGGCTAACTGGACAAAAAGCCTTAAAGAATGGACTGTGGCACTGAAAAAAGGACATGTGGTCTGATTCAAATTTACCCTGTTCCAGACTGATCGGTGCATCAGGGTAAGAAAGAGATGCGAATGAAGTGATGTCCTCATGCCAAGCGCCTACCGTACAAGCCTGTGCTCTTAGTGATGACATCAATCTACAAATAGAAGTCAGATGTTGCTGATGGCTTTCAGTGTTCTCTCAGGTAATTGCCAAAAGGCACATCTGGGTAAACTGGTGATCAAAATTCAGCAATGGAAAATTGGCGAGGTTTAATCTAACTTTTGTGCATCTTGCTCTGGTTGTGTTTATATATACGATTTAAACACATCACATGTATGGCGTAGACTCCACATGACATAAAAGACAAAAGTACATTCTGTGAGCTTCAGCTGAAAATTAGAACTTTTTTCTTTCCTCCATGTTTTGTTTAACAGCATCTACACTCTCAAATATCTGCCAGAATTACTGCGTCTCTGCAAGTGGAAACATTTTGGTCTTGCAAACCAAAACACTTGCGTGTGGGTGGTGCTGTGTCTGAGTCTTTCTTTGCATCACCACTTTCAGAGTCAGGATTGTGGCCTTTAACAGCATCTACAAGGACGTTTGGAGGTTATGGATTGGGATGTACAGTACTGTACATAGACTGAGACCACTGAGAAGCACCCCAGAATGCAACAGAAGGTCTTTCCTTCCTGTTGCCATCAAGCAACCTCCTGAAAGGAGGAGCGCTAAAATAATAGTTACAACCTAGAAACAAAAGGTGTACTAGCCTTACCTCTGCAATTTGTAGGCCTGGGTTCTTTAATCTCATGTGCAATATAATTTAACAATATAATGCTTAATATCATGCAGTAATATCATTTAGTAAAACCATGAGCAATATCACTAAGCAATATCATGTGCAATATTTTTAATACATTACAGTAGACTCCAGATGACATAAAAGACAAATGGACATGCTGTGAACTTCAGCTGAAAATGTGAACCTTTATTTTTTTTTACGTTTTATTTAACAGCATCCACACTCTCCAATATCTACAATTATCGCCACTTAGAAACATAACAAAATACATTAATCTATAACTGCCTGAATTACTGCATTTCTGCACTTTGGTCTTTACACTTACCTGTGCGTGGTGCTGTGTCTGGGTCTTTCTGTGTGTCGCCGCCTTTAGGGTCAGGATTGTGACCTTGAACAGCATCTGCACTCTCATAGATATCCACCACCATTTCTCTTCTCTCAGAAGATTGCTGAGCCATCTTTCATCTATAGAAGACTCACTAACACAATAAACTACTGTGTCTCTGTGTGAGTGTGAGTAAACTTCCTTCCTCTGCACTTCCTTCCTAGTGTGCACTCAATTAAACATGCTGCTGTCAGTAAAGGAAGTTACACATCAGAGGAGGAGAATCAGTGCCTTCATTTGCTCAAAGTGTGAAGACATTTGAGCTACACATGTCACTCATACGTGACTTCTGTTGTTAAAGTAAAGCAATTATATACATATAAAAATAACATTGTTGTGCTATAAAGATGTATATAATGTATTGTACAAATTTATAATATTTGTGTTCCTTAACTCACTCACTCTCTATTCTCTATACTCACTGTGCAGTATATAATTCTGTATACAGGGTGGCGGATGGCCTAGAGCTTATCCCAGGGGAAGCTACAGACACTCTACGAGGATGTTTTGAGGTTATAGATTGAGTGTACATATGTATGTAGACTGAGACCACCGAGAAGAACTCTAGAATGCATCAGAAGTTCTATCCTTCCTCAATCAAACTTTATAACTCCTCCCCCTCCTGAAAGGAGGAGAGCTAAAATAATAGTTACAACCTAGAAACAAAAGGTGTACCAGTCTTACCTCTGCAATTTGTAGGCCTGGGGTCTTCAATATCATGTGCAATATAATTTAACAATATAATGCTCAATGTCATTTACTGTAGCGATATCATTTAGTAGTATCATTTAGTAATATAATTTACTATAATCATGTGCAATATATTATAGCAATATCATTTAGTAATATTGTGTTTGATATTGCTCATTTCTGCTACACTATTGCTACCGGTTGCTGCATTCATCTTGTTTGGTTTGTTTAATTCTACTTATTATCTATCTTATACAGTATCTTGTTTGTAGATATAGATTTTTATATGTTATTTATCATTATATTATAATTATACCAAAATTTCAGCTTTCTCACAATTGGCATGGTGTTTTCTTTGTTTCTGTTTTACATTATTTTTAACTTATTGGAGGTGACATTTCTTGTCTTTTAGTGTAAGTACAGTAGAGGGGTAAGTCTCGGCACTTCAGTGGTCATGCCCCTTATACAGTAGTCCAGAATGAAACTTTAGTGCCTGCTGAATCTTTCTGTAGATCCTTAACAGTCAATTGAGGGTCTTACAACACATGCCTCCTCAGGAATCTGGTAACAGCAGGTGATAGCGACCTCTTTCTGCCACGTCCAGGTAGTTTGAACAGGCAAAATAAGCTTCCTACTGTATTTCTAGGAATATGACGTGTTTACAGTATTTCTGACACGCAGTCAAACATCTCCATTAATAAATCTTTATAATGTCCAGGTATTTGATGTGTTCTAAATCAAGTCCACCTGCAGCATCTAATCTGTGCTTGAGATAACACCTGATTTATAAATTTGTGCTCTAATGAGTAATTTTATTTAGTGGACTGAATAATTCTGAGACTGCAGTAGTCATTAAAAGAGCCCATTTGTGGGCAGGTTTAAAATAAACTGACCTGCAGATCTAAATCCCATGACCTGTTTTCCCTCTGCACCATGATGACTGCATATTCCAAACAGAGGAAAGTTTTCCATTAGATTTACATAAAACATTTCTTTTTAATTGTACATGTATGTTGATCACATGGTTTGTCCAACATGTAAAGCACATTCCTGACACAGTTCATTTACTTTAAATGACACCCATAACACACCAAATGTTAAAAAGACAAATAACTAGGAGCTTTAAAACAAATCATCCACCATCATCTCCACTCACTGTAATAAAAGAGTAAATTACTGAACTTTAAACACTTTTGGGTAAACAAACTTAAACATCCTGTATCTATGTGTTGTGCTTCTGGGCGTGTCTCAGTGTTAGCGTCTTTCTCCTCTGTGTCATGGTCGGGATCTTCAACATTCTCTGCAATGGCGATGGAAACCACCATCTCGTCCTGCTCAGAAGAACACCAAGACATCCTTAATCTATAAAATTCTCACCAAAGCGTGAAATGTGTGGACGTGAAAAAAAAGTATTGAGTGAAAGGATTACTCAAGTACTGAGTAACTGTTTCAAACGTAATGTTCGATTTATTTATTATATTATATGTCATATGAATTAGTCGACATGTTCCATTATAAAATAACTGTGAAAAATCAGTCAAAGCATTCATCCCCAAACTGAAACTCAGAGAATCAGAATCAGATCAGTGTTCAGTTTCCTTCAATTCCACTCATTTAACTGAATCCTCTCAGCCTCTGTTTACTGAGATGTACATTGGGACATGACATAACTATATATATATATGTTTAATAGAGAATAATCTTTGTAGCTCTGTGATAGATTGGCACCCTGTTCAGGGTGTACCCCGCTTTGTGCCCTAAGTCTTCTGGAAGAGACTCCAGGCCCCCAGTAACCCTGTATACAGTATATTGCACCTTTCCAAGAAAACTAACAATTTTATAGTGTTATTGATTTTACTTCACCTACAACACAGAAAGACTCTCAGGATAGCAGATTAGCAGTTGAATAGCCGGTTAGCAGTGGTATAAGCAGGTTGGGTGTGAAAAGATTTCCTCTGCTTCCTGGGTGAATACAAAGATTATAGTGGACAAGCTGACCATAAAGGATCTGGCCTGTTTTGAACAGTTCCCAGCCCTGTGAAAGTTCTAATTGTTTTAAATAAGCTGGAGGATACACTGAATGTAAATTTTAAGAGCAAGGATGGTGACAGCAACTCCATCATATTTGCTGCCACTGGGGAGTTGAGGTATTTTTTGTGTAGGGACATTGGATATGAAAGACTGCGCTGTCCACATGAGGCTGCAGAGCCAGGGAGCTCAGCGGGAGACTTAGCCAGGGTAGCATCATCAGCACCAGAAAGAATTTCTGTTAACTTAATAAAAGCAGGAAAATGTACATATACAATAGCTAGACTGAACCATTGTATGTGTTTTTTTTTTTTTTTTTTTAAGTAAAAAAGATAATTTCATAAAACAACTGCTAATAAAGAGCATGTAAAAGTGAAAGTCTCTCTTATACAATACATAGATTCAATAGCAGACACTCTGGGAGGAAGGTGGATCGCATCCTAGTGCCACTTGGTGCACAAGAGTGCCCTTGAAGACACCTTCACAGTTAGGGGAAAGTGACAAAATACCCCTGCAAAAAAGAGTGGAAAAGTTATCTATATATACTGTACATACAAATATAAAGTTTTAGCACCTCAGCTAAGTTTAAAAATCATATAATAATATATAAGTATATAATATAATTAGTTATATTAAGTATAAAAAATATAATAATAAAAATAAATCTGTACATTTGTCAGAACTCACTCTTTTAATGATATGTTCATGTTTCATCCGGTGGAGGACCAGTCTCAGAAAGTCTGTATGTCTGTATGTCCATCTAGCCAGATTTTGTCACAGCACCACATAAAACTGGCTACACAGAATTGAATGACACTTTTACAGTACTTTGGATTTTCCTGAAGTTTTACCTGCACTATAAATAAAATCAAATTGTGAAGTTATGAGCAGTTATGTGCCAGATTTTCTCATAAGATCACATAAAATTGGCTACGTTACGATTATCGAACAGGGAGTGTATTTGGATAAAAACTTTTTGGCTAAACTTATATCCTCTCTTTCCTTTTGATTGGTATAAGATAAATTGACAGTACTGTAGGTTCAAAATCTTTGCCTTAAACTAAAAAGATTTTGTACAGCCTGAAATAATGTTACTGATTAAGGTAAAGATGATCAGCTTATTTTAGCTTTAAACTTTTTTCTAACTATTTCTACAAACTCTTTCCACTTCCACGACAGGTAGAAAAATATAGTTCAGTAGTTAAACATGATAAAGTGCTCTTTAAGATGTAATGTAATTGATAGAAGATTATTGTTCTACCCTAACAAGTGCGTCTGGTTTATAGGAGGTTTTCCTCACAGCCAATCCAACCACCCAGGTGTTCTGCGTGAATTGCTGACCAGATTTCTAAATGTGACCCTGTTGTTGTTATCAAGGCTTCACCAATCAGATAGAGCTCAGATAATATTCATAGTATTCAAACTATTTGATCTATTGTTGTTGTTTTTTTTGGAGATGGTTACCGTACACTAGGGAGTCCTTTGCAAATGTAGCCACATATTCTGTATATTAAGTCCTCTTGAGCTTTGTCTCTGATGTCCCAATAAGAGAAACACACAGACCTGCAAATCTATAATTTTACTTATAACCTTATTTACCTTTAACCTCTGGTCCAAATAAAATGTAATAAAATATAAAATATAAATATGTCTAATTTCACCTGGAGCACCCTCGATGAAAAAATATTTTACCAGCTTCATGGACAAAAGTGTAAAAAATAAAATAAAATAAATCTCGGTCACATTGAGGAAAGGGATAAAATCTGATTTGAAAATAAGGAAGTGTTTTACTACTCATAAATGTCAAAATACTGGAATTTAACATTGAAAGGTTAACTGATTGCTACAATTTCTGCCAAGAAAAGTGGTTAAATATTCAACCGCTATTCTGCAAGTAGTTTTATATTATCTATTTTATGTTATGCTATTCTTACTGTCATGTGCAGAGTAATAATCACAAACTAACTAATAGAGTTGTCATCAGCTCCCATAGTTTAAGAAGTTACCACATGATAGTGTTTCCACATTATTGCACACATTTTTACACAAACTGTTACACAACCTGTCTCTGTTACAAGAATAACCGTCCCTTATGTTGCTTATCCAACCCCTGTTATCCTACCACATTATTTGAATATTCTATTTCTAAATCATGAATGCATAATGGTTGGATGTTTTAAGTTGGTCAGTTTTGTTTTGGTTCTTGATTATAATTTTAAAAAGCATGTTCTAACAGACATTAGAAAGTCTTAACAGTGAATTGGTGTGATGGTTACAATAATACAAACATTTAGGCACACAGTGTGTCTGAGTAAAGATAGCTGTATGAGTAGAGATGTTGAGAATTATTGTGAAATCTCAAATATGTGGAAATGTTGTCTTGCACGTTTACAGTTAGTCTGCTTATGAATTCTTTAGTTGCCTGCAAAAGATTCATTACAGAAAGAAAACCAACTCATTCATCACAAAAAAACCACTTCTGTTGACTCACTTCCTTTTCCATCAACAGCACTTTCATTTACACAACATTTGACACTTGAGTAAAGCAACACAGCTGTACAGTCGCATCCTCACACAAAAAGTCAGAACAATTTAGTGTTTTAGTTGTCATGTAGATCATCTATAAACCTGCAGATAATTTTAAAGGCTATGACACAGAGATGGAGAAAACTGATACAAAGGATAAGCTATAAACTCATCACCCAGGTACACAATGCTTATTAGTCTGCATAAGAACGAAACAATCATTCCTAGTGAGAAAACATCCACTCGGTTTGCGTGCACATTATAACATCGGGTTTGATCCCGAGCACACTTGCGTATTTACATAACCAGAAACAGTAGGCGGCAATAGAAAGTTAGAAAGAAAAAAGAATCCGCTGGGCATAAACTGTGAGACCCCTGTATATGTATGGATGTTTTTATTTTTGTTACAAAAACAACGGCGCTCTGAACAACATGCCTACTGTCACATCTGTTGACCCATCAACAAAAAACATCTGGTCTGCTTTTGCCAATGTTTGATTCTTCAAATCTGCATGTATCTTTAAGAACTTAGGTGACTAGCAATGTAAATTAATAATAATATATGTCATGATAATTAATATAAGGAGAATAACAAAGTGCCCGTTATATAAGAGCCCATTATAAACACAATATGAGACCACTTAAACTCCCGTGAGATCACATGTAAATCTCTTCTTTTTCACCTAGATAAAAATGAGCTGTCTTTGAGACTTGAATGAGATTTAGGCATTTTCTGCATCTTCTCAAAGGTGCCCCATTTGACATTAAAAAAAAAAAAAAAAAAAAGTTAATGTTATGATCAGTTTTTGAAAACCAGTAGTTTTATTATAGTGGTCAGTGTTTAACAATAGTTACCAGAACATGTAAATTTAGGGACATCAGTTAATTATATTCTATGATCATACTTTAACTGGGCTCTTTTCAGAAGCATTACAACTCAGAGAATTTGCATGTGTGTCTGTCTGTGTTGCAGCATGTGGACGTGTATGCAGATTACATGTTTCCCTGTGAATAGTGTGTGGGCATTTTCTCAGGTCATTATCAGAAAATGAAGTGTAGTGGAAAGACTGTAACTCTCCATGGATTCATATGGATTACATAAACAGAATATTTATTTTTGATTTAGGTTGCTTAATTTTAAAGAAGACACTTTAAGATTTCTATAGATACATTCTCATGTCTGTGTGTGATGTATTAGGGGAATTTCAGTTAATTTTAGAGACTGAGATGGCTGAAAGCACGCCTTGTTTAATTTCTTTATTTTACAGAAGCACAATGTTTTGTTGATATTGTTAGTGTACATAAATAAAAGTAGACATTTTATAGATTGAAACAATGTACTACACTTTAGTAAAGGATAAAACCTGACGGAGCATTTTAAGTTCTTTTCATGGTTACCATGCATATTTTAATCAATATATATTTATGCAAGTAGAAATAAAAAGGATTATAAATTTACCATTATAAGCAAGAAAAAGGAAAAGACAGTAAGTCAGAGAACAGCGGTACCCGAAACCTGCCCATGCAGCTAAAAACCGAGGAGCATGACAGGTCGTTAAACATAGACAAGATAAGGCGCCAGGTGCCGGACATGGCAGAAGACGAGCATACACACCTAAGCAGAGATTTGAGCACACACACTTAAAAGGACCAGAAACCAAAAATAATTGGACGAACCTGAAAATTAATGAGGAGAAGAACGGATGGTCAGGCCATAAAAACCCGGAGGCACAAGAAAAACAATGTAATAAATCGTACACCGAAAGTTAAGACTTGAAAAGGATGGGGACCGTGGACAGTATGTGTGTGCGTAAATGGGGTACAAGACAGTATGTGTGTGTGTAAACTGGTACTAGCTGATAAGGAAGAGACACAGAGCAGGGGTTTCCCCTATGTGTGTGTGTATATGGCCAGGTGTGCAGACAGGATGGGCAGATAAGGAATAGAAAAAATCAGAGACACAGAGAATTTTATGAATAACATATTTTAATAAGAAGTAAGACACAGGATAAAAAATGCGTATCTACATGGTAATAATATAAAAATACAAAGTATAAAAGCCCCATGTAAAATACAAAACATACAGTAAAGGGTAAAAGCATCAACAGAAATAAAATTCCTCAGAAGGAACACGATCTGAACTGCCCTGGCTGTCCGAATCATCCACAGGGATGATGTCATCAATGGAGAAGTTGCAGTTAGCTATAAAATAGAATAAAATGTATAAAAAACATTGAATTGGGTAAAATAAGAAAAATAAGTAATAAATAAATAAATAATGCAAAGGAGATGCTTACCCATGGCAGGTCTGTTGAGAAATGAAGAATAAACCAAAGAAACACGAGGAAAAAGTCTTGAAAACAAACGCCACCCTATATTTTTATAAAAAGATACGAAAAGTGTAAAGATAATAGAAAATAATTATTAATGAAAATAAATTATAATGGGATAGAGTTATGAATGCGCATGCGCGAGCGTGCAGCAGCTTGGTGCAGTTGCTCTCCGGGTTTTGTGTGTTTTTCTTGTGTTTAATACTTTTTCTCTTTTATCTATTTTATAATTTTTTTTTTCTAAGTCAGTAAAGTCTGCCCTTTCAAACCATGCGTCTTGAAAGTGTTATCGTAATTAGTTATGCATCAATATTTATGTTTTCGGCGATCAGCGTGCAGCAGCACGGAGCCGGTTCCTTTGTTTACACTAGGGAACAGCTGATCACACTGAAGCCGGTCGGCATCGGAGACCCAGCGGTGTTTCGGTCTCTAAACATCCCTGATGAGATACGGAGGAGGACACCGAGAGGACGCA
>JAQQZT010000013.1:3436144-3453505 GCA_030068275.1 Clarias platycephalus | reverse complement strand
GTAGAGCCGTGATTAATGTGGGAGCACGAAGTACCTCTCATCCCTCCCCTCTGAGAGAGCTCGGCCAATCAGCTCCCGGGAATCAAACTCGCGATCTCCGGATGATAGGGCGAGCACTTTACCACTGAGCCACTCGGAGGCCTTGACATCATTTATTAATCAGTATTTTAGTGTTTCATACCCAATAATTCAACTTGTTTTATATATAGTCAGGAAAGTTAAAGTGGGACATCATCTATCATCTTTATGAATTGGTTTTACAACAACAAAATCACATTATGGACAGTTTGTACATTTTGACTTTTATGCCTGAAACTTAAATTGCAGTTAGAAAGAAAACAATAAGAACATTTCATAGGCCTCCTCGTTTCACGTTCTCTTACTGACCTCAACCTTCCTGTTGAAACTATTTATAACTTTGTGAGCTATTTAAGCTGCTCTATTTTATCTGGGGGTGGAGATTGTTTCTGGCCCAGAAAACAGCGCATTCATTCAAAGATACAGGTTCATAAATATTGGAATAATGATAAGCCTCTGTTCACCAACACTGAAATTTATATGGAACACTCAAAATGAGATCAAAGTCAAGGCTTTTAGCTTTAGTTCAAGTGGTTTGACAAAACTGTGGCATTAACCATTAAGGAATTACAGGTATTTTTATACACCTGTTTTGTGAGAGGGGCAAAAATAATGGAACAAACTACCATAATTGCAAACATACAGATTTCCTGTACTAGATGGATGAAACTGCTTTGCAGTCAACAACTGCCTGAAGTCTGGAACCATGGACATAACAAATGCTGAGTTTCCTCCCTTGAGATGCTTTGTCAGGCCTTTACTGCAGCTGCCTTCAACTGCTGTTTGTTTGTGGGTCTTTCTGCTCTTAGTCTTGTCTTCAGTAAGTGAAACACATGCTCTATTCTTCCCTGGGCCAGGGAAGAACATCCCACTTCTTTGCCTTGAGATGCTCTTGGGTAACTTTTACTGCATGTCTTGGGTCATTATCCATCTGCAGTATACCACAGCATCATACAGGTTTTGCAAAGTTTTGCTGAATCTATACACTTGCGAATTCATCCTGCTACTTTCTGCAGCAGTCACCATGTTTGACAGGTGATGTAGGATGCTTTGGATCATGAGCTATAATAAACCCTTTTTTTTTGCAGGACAACAAATAGATGCTCAATTTACTCCACAATATAATAATAATAATAATAATAAGAAGAATTACAACTTATCAAAAAAGAGGTTTTATTGATAAAATATTTCCTTTATATTAATAAACATAGTATTAGGAAATCACTCATGTACATAACATTAATAAGCACACATGGCAAAACTAATCTCTCTCAACATCATTTTCATTGAACTTGACAGTAAATGTAAAACATGCAACTAGGAAAATTAAATAGAGGTACTTCATGATCTAAACATGACTGAAAGCAATGCATTGAATATTACAGATTAGTTACAGTCTGTCCAAAGAACTGTCACTAAAATGAAAAGTCTCAGGTTTCCCATCATTATGCTAATATTGTCTGACATTCTCACAGTGATTTACAGTAATCAAGACAAGTGCATCATTTTGAGGTACAAAATGGTTTAAGAAAGCTATCAGTGGCCATATGGGATGAACTGGCGTTTTTGTCTCCACCTTCTGACTGCCAACGTGTAACTACAGCGAGAAGCCGGTCAGTAACGCTCCAGTCACAATCATACAAAACGCCAGGATTAACACCAGGTAATTCTTCAGTCCCTGATGAAAAATGGACATTTTAATAGGAAAAAGAAAACAGATACATACATACATACACAGACTGGAACATATACATATACACACACCTTCACTTCCTTAAAAACTACGACTCCCCATAAAGCAGCAATAAGCCCAGGAACCTGCCAAAGTAAGATAAACAATGGGAATTCTTTCAAAGGATGAAAGCGGACATTTACGATGGAAAATGCTTATCTTTAAAGCAAAAAGTGATCATCCAAGATCGTGCCACTCACCGTAGTGATGATCGGGAAGCTCACCAGTGGCTTCAGGTAGTGATTGGCCAGAAACCAGCAGCATGTGGCCACGCCCCACATCAACCCGGAAACAAACCCTGAGCGGGACACAAAAATCAACCCCTAGATGACGGCATCCTGCTCTACAAAACGGCACAAAAACTTCAACCTTCGTGTGTCGTTACATGAGTGCGTGTCCAACCTGGTAGCACAGCTTTAGGGAAGACTTGAGGTTTGTTCCTTTTGAAGGCACAATAGATGAGGAAGTACACAGTGCTGGTGAAGAAGATCCCACTGAAGTGAGCGAAGACATAATCCAGATCTGAAAATAAAAAAATACCTGCAGTTAGGATACAAATACATACATATTTATAATGGTTATATTGGCATATACACAGTAGGATGAACATGAATAAATATAAATACACTATTCGAATTATGCAGAATGTAAGGAGACTACAGTGTTAGATCTTTCTCTTAAGAGAAATTTGTGTGTGGCTTTTTTTCTGGTGAGGCTGGTTAGTAAATGACTCTTTATAGCTGCTTTAATATAAGGGATAATAGGAAATAACCCAGGATAGTGACGCACTTTAGATGTTCCACTGTACATCAAAATGGAACAACCTCCAGAAAAACAAGGGCAAGTGCCAAAATGTACAGTTCCTCGAATTCACCACTAGGTGGCTCCAAACACAAGTCAATCCCCAAGTCAAGTCAGCCTGGTATTTATAGTTTTGGTCCCGCCACTAGATTTCTCATTTGTGACAACTGTACAGGGGTGAATTTGTTATTTAACCAATTAATTAAAATGATCAAAAAAGGCATACATTTATGCATTATAAGGGGCGTGGCCAATTTGAGTGACATCTGCACTGCAGGTGTCAAACCACTAGGCTATCTTCCCCTGGCTCCATTTGTTCCACCTATTTGCTCATTTATGGATTAATGGGGGTTCAGACAGAGTCAGTTCTTCTGCCAAGATGTCGTTGACCAGAGCTCCCACATTTGAGCTTCAAAAACCTCTCTTCAGAAAACATGTAGGTGACGAAACAGAGGATTTGTCCAGTTGTTTTTTTTGTGTTTTTTTAATCCAGTCTCTGGATATACCTTGTTTCCACAGCTTTTGTATGACTGTACTTTATTAATAAGTAGAACATTATAAGAGGAATACAGCTCTCTGGTGTGTCCTGCTATAGGAAAATAATCACCGCAGTAAACTCGAACAAAACAAATAGAAAAACGTTGACCTGGTCTTACCAAACTGGCTCGCGCCATAAAACTGGCTGTCCTGCTGACTGGCATGGTATTTGATGTACAGCATGGGGATGAACGACGAGCCGTAGAGGAGTCCTGCGACTACGGCAAATGAGTAACCACTGAAAGAAAAAGGAAAAAACAGAATCGAGCAAACAATACAACTGAGATACAAATGTACAAAATCCTTCAAAACAAAGAAATAATATTTTAATATTCACCATGTTATATATTTCATAGTGAAAAAACTAAACAAAACTCTCTTGTTAATACATTCATTTTGTCCTGGGGTGCACAAACTTTGCTCTCGACTATACAACAACAACATTTCCTTCTGAACCAGTAAAACTACATGTTGTCTTCTTATCTGTCCATCTGACTGGTTAGTTCCTGACTCAGGTGTTATCATTTCTATACTCACACCAGGCGCTTCGTGAGGGGAGGCAACATGTCCACCCACGAGTTATCTGAGGACGTGTGAGAGTCTGTGTTCACGCTCTGGAAAATGTAAAAATCACAAAGATGGTTGCTGCAGAAACAATATAACAAGAACATTACTATTATCTAATAAAGAGGAAGTTAGATTAATAGCACAAACTCTGAGGAATTAACAAAAGTAGAACACATGATAATGAAAAGACATACACTGTCTATGAGCAGAGGCGTCTCTTCAGATGTGGCAGGCCTCTGTCCGTCACTCTTCACAAAGAAAAACACGATGGCGCTGTGGAGACACCAAAGGGCAAGTATGTGAGAAAAATTTTAGAGAGAGATTTAGAAAGATTAACACACTTAAAAAATGAAAAGAAGACAAAACAAATTGTGTGTGTGTGTGTGTGAAGTGTTTTGTGTGGTACCTGAGCAAACACAACCCGGCTCCGCAGTAGTTAAGTGTCGGTTTGCTGACTTTCTCCACCTCGATACCAAACCATCCGAATCTGAGAACATAGTAAGACAGATTAGAGAAATGTAATAGATTGCAGATATAAGGGCAGAAATCACTATCAATTAGACCCGGATCGTGGCACCTCCAGAGGTTTGTACAGTGGACACTATGCAGGAGTCAGTCTGGACTCATCAGGTCACATGACCTTTTTCCATGACTCTAAAGTCCAATCTTTATGCTCCCTAGAAAACTGAAGCCTATTTTTTCAAGCGAGTCTCACTAACAAGTGCTTTTCTTATGGACACATGCTCTTACTTTCACTATTAAACATAGCTCTGATTCCCACTATCGATACAATGTCACCAAGCGATTAAGTCATCTCTGATCACGATTATTAATTATTATTTTTTAGACCACAGTTCCTCTAGGAAGTTGAGGGTTCAGCACTATCCTTCCAGGCTTTAATTATGCGTTGGACAGTTCCTAACCCAATTCCAGTCAGTTCAGTGATCTCCTTAGTTGTATTCTTTGCTTGACTCAGGCCAATACCCTGATCTTTCTGCAATGAAGTGATACGTTTTCCACAGGCACAGGATACATCTTCCAACATAGTAGTTTTAGAAATCAGAAGTTACTCACTATATCAAATAGGGTTAAAAAAAAGAAATAAGGCATTTTAATCACTCCAAGAACTATCCAATCAAAAGATTCTTAAGTATTTTGCTTATCTAAACCCAGATAGTGACTTTTATAGGCTAGTCAGTGTGATACAATCATTTTGCTGACTAACACAGGGAAATGTTAGGTTTATTTGTTTGACCCAGTTTTTATGTTTCACTCTGAACTTACCGTGAGCTGGCCCAGCCCATCAGTAGGTTGAAGGAAGCCCATATCAAAAGGCCTAGGCCGAGACCGATGGTCTTAACTATGGGGACAACTGTAATATTACCTAAAGAAAAACAGAAAGAATATAAAACCAGTTGCTGAATGTAAGATTTTGAAGTCACCACTGGTGTACTAGCAAGTTTTAGTGTTGTAGCCAGTAACTTGCTTTAAATACAGTGGAAACAAGAAAACCTTAATTAATCCTAATATTATTATTTATTTTGTGTAATATTGATCCTCGTGAATGACTGACTCTTGCCCAATACGACAGAGCACAAAATGCAGAAAGACAAGAACCCATCTGGTAAACCTGCTGTCTTCACTACTGGACAAGGAAACAAAATTTTATGACAAATCTAGCTATACATGTACCTGTCGCCCAGATGGCTCCTCCCAGCATCGCCAGCGGCCAGAACTTTGGGCTGCTCAAGATGATGTTCGCGATCAGAGCCACCGTCCATATAGCAGCACAAAGTACCCATTGAAAAAACATGCCTAAAAGACATACACACAAACGTGTCTGTAGACAGTATAGAACAAACATGAAACACCTTTTATACGAGGATGAGTCAAGGATTATCCGCAATTCTGGCTGCAGAATTTATTTTAATTAACGTTTCCTGACAACGTTCCAATACGGGGGCCAAAGTGTGAAAGCGTTCCAGTAGTTTATGACTGAACTATTTAGTATGACGCAGTTGTTGAGCTCTTAACACACACACATGCGCACGATGTATATGTGAATGAAATGTGTGTACGTCTCACCATCTCCAGTGTCGATCTTCTTTACAGGAACGAAGTTGCTTCCGTAGAAGATGACGGAGACAGCGCAGGACACGAAGCCATACGTCAGCTCGGTGTTTGTACCGTTAGAGGGCTGTCTGAGGAGGTGAGAGGGCTCCAACAGCCACTCCATCTCTATTAGTTTATCATAGACAGACAGACAGACAGATTTAGATCTTTTTAGAAACTCAGAATTTCATAGAGTTCAGACAGCTTTTCTCCTCATGCATCCTTCCTTCATCATATCAAAAATCATTCGGATTTTATAATCTTTCCCCTTCTCGATTTGCTTTTTCCAATGATGCAGGAATAAAAAATGCTCCAGTCAAATTTTCTTTTTTTGAAAACAATTTAATTAACATAAAAACTCAAGACTTTCTTAATTCATTGCAATCACATGAGTACCGAGTGTGTGCCGAAGTGACAAAGTCATATAATCAGCTCAAACAAAGCGTCATCACATTATAAAGTTTCGCAACCTTCACAGACACGCTCCAGTCATGTGCAAACCACAGAGTATGATTTAGATTACTCGACACAACGCAGATGATCGAGTCAGCATAATGCCTTGCTGGACCAGTAGGACTGGATAAAACACATCTGGATGTGATGTTAGGGAAAAATAAGCCACTCAGCAACAGGGTGCGGTGATGCAGCCTGGCAGTATGTGAAGTTACAACTATAAATAATAATCCATTCATTATTTTTCATTTAAGGTCTTGACATAAAATTCCCCCTATACTAAAATAATGTCATAAGCGTACTTTAAATACATGTGCACAGTGCTTGGGCCCAATCATCTCTGCTTGCAACTATATGTTTTCTTGATTTTTTTGATGAGTTTGTTAAAAAAAAAAAAAGAAAGAAAGAAACTTAAAAAGAATACTTATTGTATTCTACACAGAGCAGATGACTATAAGCATGAGTTAGTTTAAGAAATAAAATAAATCAAACACAAAAAATTTCATTGTCTGGCGAAATATGTACAATTTAAACATGTAGGTTTATGTTAACTGCTTGAAAGACAATCCTTACAACCAGGTTTAAATCACAACTTCAAGATGTTATTAGCATGACTGCATGTTTGTAGTAAACAATACAACTTACCGTTTATATATAATTGTCTTCCGAAAATAAAACGGCACCAGTGAATTCCAATTCTCCAACACACCGCGTTTTAATAAACTATCTATTGTTCATGTTTTGCAAACTAAATCATACACAGAAAAACAAAAACTTCCCCAGACAACAGGCTGTAATTCATGATAACTTCCGGGTTCTGAGCATCATATCAGCTGACCGTTATCACGTGATTTAGAAGTCACAAGAATGCCGGAAGTAAATTCGCTATTTCATGAAAGTGCTCGTATTTTTTTAAATTACGCATGCTTTAGGCCTATTTTCGGATTCATTTTACCATTTGTTTTGTAATAACTTTATTTTTAAGACACAAGGCTGTGTTAATAATTTGGAAACTATGGAAGTAATTATGTAGTACAGGAACTATTATTAAAACTACATTTCCCATGAACACGTAGCATCCGCCTCTGTTGCGGTGATGGGTTTACATCTACACTTAGATTTTTGTTTTAAATAAATAAACAAACACATGAATAAATATTAAATAAATACGATGAATATTTAAATGAAATAATAATAAATTATATAATATAAAAATTATTATAAAATAAGTAAATAATTGTAAGTAAAAAATGTAGAACTTACATAATTTCTTTTTATAATTATAATTAATATTGCACATTACCTCTTTGTAATTGTCTAAATTTCAAATATACTGTATTTTAGATATATAAAAAGAGCCTGTCTCATCCACCTTGACACGATTTATTGTAATACCAGAATCCACCCACTAGATATCACTGCTGCTCTCAGTCTTTTTTTCCCCCGGCTATCCGGTTAACATCGTGTGAAAATGCATCATGCCTAATCATTTACATTGGTTTTCAGTATGCTTTTTTTTGGTGCACAGTTTATTACAAATTAATCTGTCTTTCTTTATATATCACTTATTGTCTATACTGCTTATTCTTCACAGGGAGGCTGTATGAACATTTGAACAGCCTGATTCGTAACATTTGAAAAAGAAAAAACAGTTACATTAATAAAAAAAAAAATGTTTAAAAAAAAAAATTTAAGTTCATATATTATAGTGTGTTTATTATGTCATTTCATCCTCTCTTCACTGATTAAAGCAGCCACTCTGTCACCCCAGAGCTTTCCATCACAGCACTCCTTAAGGTAGGTCAGCTGCTTAAAATAACAGACACACACACACCACTCAAAATATAATTGTCACTGTAACTAAATGCTTCATCCAAGCATGACAACGTGATCAGCTGTTAACCAAAATATTAAAGCGTCTCACTTCCATGCTGTCAGCCTGGTCTGAATCAAATGATGTCATCACAAGGTGAGACGAAAGATATTGCAGAATAAAACTGCGAAGAAAAAAATAGGTGGTAGACTCATATAATTAATTAATTCAGATATGACACAGTAAGTACAAGGGTTTTTAAACTGCCTCTTAGTGCTGGCTGGTATGAGACTCTATATAATAAGGTTATCTTCTGTAATCTCCAGCATGCAGCTATTCTCACATATCCATCCGGATGTCTGTTCATCATAAACACACATCATTATGCATGTTTGAAGAGGACCTGTTATACAAAATACACTTTTTACCAATGTCAGAACATTCAGATAAATCTCCAGTCTCTATAAACACAAGCAAAAAATCCCTTCCCCCACTTGTTTGGCGTTCTTCTTTTATGGCGGTTGGCATCCAGTAAGTTGCATTATGGCCACCTTCTGGTCCTGATCGCCCTCATCTTCCTTTCAGTTTAAATCCTCTTTTTGTCACATACTTGTCCTTTTTCTCCATTTTCTGAAATACTTTTCACAGTGTAGAGAAGCACAGAAAGAAAATACATGCTGATTAAAAGAACTGGAAATAAGTAAAGGATTAGGAAATGAAATATTCTAATATCTTGAGATACTGGATTGTCATGCACTGTAATCCATTATCATCAAATGAAAATTAAAAAAGGTTTGAAATATTTGACTTTATGAGTAATGAACCTAAAACAAGTAAGTTTCCCTTTCAAATTACTATTTTCTTTGACGTTTGGAGATTCATTGATTGTACATATCCAGTATTAATTTCTCACTCAGCGCTAATGTCTAGCAATGCCCAAGAAAAATAAAACCCCATCAGCTGTTGATCAGTCAGGAGATGCACAGCCTCCTAAAGTGCTAAAAAGTCTAATTTAGTACTGCATAAAATTAGAAATCTTTTTTTTAACCTATATAAATGCAAAGTGTAGATGATAGCTGACCTAAAAGGGTTAACACATTGCAAATGGAAGGATATGTTGATTTTTTTCTTTTTCTGGGGTGCATTAGTGCTGAACATAATTATTTTATTTGACATTTTATAATGTATTTGATGAATTATAGTTTAACATATCTTCTTATCAGTATGCCGCCCTTAGTTACAACGCTAAAGCTGAGGGTTTTTTTTTTTTTTTTTTACAGATGTTTACTATGCTCATTGACACCGTAGAACTAAATAAACAGGACAATATAACAGACATCAGTTAAACATTCAATTACACAGAAAACATGCATACAACATTAAACTCAAATTAACAAAAATATCTTCACATACCACTTTTGCCTTCTTGTGAGCTAAGAGAGGGGTTTATCTTAAAGTTCCTTAGTTGGATGGCTTACATTCATCAAGAGAAAATTCTCTACACCATCGCTCGTCTCCTCATGCCGATGACAAAACAGGAAGAGGCATACAAAATGCAATATGGGAATAAAATAAAACATGACCAAAGTTGCTACGATAACTGAATAAGAAAATCACAAGTAACATTATAAAATAATCAAAATATGAAATTATACTAATTAAACTAATCAACATTTATTGAAACAGGCACAAGTGCCATCTAGTGGAAATAAAACAAATCTTTGTGTCAGCAAATACAATCAGTGTTGGGGGACGGTAGTTTTTAAAGTAACTAATTACATTACAAAATTACTGTCTTTGAAAAGTAATCAGTTACATTCCAGCATTACTTTCTTATAAAAGTAACTAGTTCGAGTACTACGCGGTTTCGCACGGTGGCTGTAAGTATGGTTCATCATGATTCACCGCGAGTTTTGGCGCTGTGATTAGGTTTCCATCTTTCTGCACGTCGGTCCTCGCATAGTCAAACCGCATAAGTGAGATAGGGGAATAACAGAGGGGGGCGTGGCTTGTAGGACGACTTTCACACACACACTAACAGATTGGAAATGACTGCCGTCTGGCTCACGGCTTATATAAATTGTCTGAATAACAGATTAAATTTTTGAGAAAAATAACTAAATAACTGAGAACTTAAATGGCAGACCTAATGCGTTAGATTACTCGTTACATCAAAAAAGTACAAAGTAAAAGTTACATCACTTTGTAAGTACTTTGTAATAAAATTTTAAAAACCTTTATTATTTTTAAAAGATAGGCATTTATCAGTGGCAATTGGTCAATAGAGGGTGCTTTGGCACTTTTTACGTCAAGACTCGCAAGAAAGAATCTGAAATAAACATGAGATTTTGAGAGTGTGGTGGAATTTTATTGAATTTCAATTATGTTTTAGGGATATAGTACTCTAATTAATCCAATGTCCTATTTAAAATAGGTTTAATGTCCAATACCCAGAATGCCTCTGTGAAAGAGCAGTGTTGCATCAGAGAAAAACACAGCCCGTGCAGACACTCAATTTAGGGAAGTAAAGGGATACACAGGGAGGCAGAGACAAACTTTTCAAACAACTTTATTAATAATATTGTAACCTAATATACAGTAATATCTAAACTAACAATATACTAATAATTCTTTAAATAATAATATTTTACATTATTAAACCCCTTTTCAAACCTTACTCAAGTAGAAAACTGTGGAAAACGCTACAAGAGCGTAACCCACGGATGACCCGTATACACAGGCAGATCGTAATGGAAATGTGCAGAAAGTACTTTGTCAAAATAAGATTAACAGAGACGTTTAGGAAAAGTTAAAAGAAATAACTTTCAGTTCCGTTTTTTTCCTGTACACAGAGCACAGATGGCCAGACTTCCCGTTTTTAAAGCTAAGAGACAAAGTGATCAATAGTTAAAAATAAAATTTTTATGATAATTCTTTTAAATAAGGAAAAATAATTATAATAATTATGCAATAATAATAATAATAATAATAATAATATTTAAAATAATATAATCTAATGTAATCAAACTTTGTCAAAATGAATCTTATTGACCCTAACCGTAATTAAATTCAATAGTTAATTATATGATCAAGATTATAATCTTGAGATCATAAAATAACAAATAAATAACATATAATAATTTTAAACAATCATTAACAAATCAATTATTTTAATAATTTTAAGCATACTAAGGACAGGTGAGACATGACTGGCATAGGAAAATAAGAATAAGATTATTACGCATCTTAGAAAAAGCTCAAAACTTTCTCCGATTAAAAAATTAAGCCATCAGCACTACTGGTTGTTATTCTTGTTAGGAAAAGAGTAACAAACCAAACTCTCTCTCTCTCTCTGAAAAAAGGAAAAAGGAGAATGTAATGTAGCGTCGTTTTTCTAGCACTTTTTATTAATTGTAAGTGCTAGTGCTAATGACAGTAAGTTCTAGCATTAGGATTTGTAACATTATCTGTGGTAAATATTTCAGTCCTTTTGCTCTAGGGATTTTCTTTAAAAAATCAGCAGTAAGGATTTCATTTCTTTGCTCTTTTTTTATTATTATTGGTGAATTATTCAATTAAATTAAATTAAATTTTATTTATATAGCGCTTTTAACAATGGTCATTGTCTCAAAGCAGCTTCACAAAAATGAAAGAAAATTTACAAAAAATGAAAGAATTATTACTGGAACCCAGAGGTGGGTGACAAACATACCACCAAATTGCCATTATAATTATTTGAATTCATCTTTTGAACACATTTTGAAATTTAATTACTGTTGAATCATTTGTTTTGAAATGTTAATATTGCTGAATTTACTATTGAAGCCTGATCTGTTGTGACTTTTCTGAAAAATGTGATCTTAAAAAAAAGAGAGAGAGAGAAAAACTCCTGGGGATAGGGACTAACAATGCCTGCTTTATGACTGAAATTAACAAGGGAGCCCATAAAGTGTTGCGTAATCTGGTTCTTATTCGCTGTGTACATCACTCCCTCTTTGCAGCTTGCTGATAGTAGCAAACTATGAGTTTGTGAGTAGCAGAGTGTTGAATCCACTGGCAAACATTAATGTATAAAAAAAGCCAACTGATGGATTCATTAGTCCCAAACCGTACCTCGGGAACCTGTTCGAGTAACTATTTATATTGTTAATGCTATCAAGTTTATATAAAAAATGTTTTCATGTTTTACTGTGACTTGGTGGAGCTAAACCAATGTTAAGAAAACTTTAAAAAAAAAAAAAAAAAAAAAACTAAGTAGCTTCACCAGAGTGTCTCTCTTGGGTCACTTCGTGAGTCCCAGGCCCGGATAAAGGAGGAGGGTTAGACATATAACTAGAAATTCAAACCCACATCATAAGCAGTCGTTTGATTAAATTTGATATCCTAACAAGTCTATTTGATATTTTAAAAATGTGGGCCTGGCCAATTATGTAAATATCATTTTGCAACTTTCAGGACAAACAATAGCTACGTTCCTTACTGAGAAGTTGTCAACACTGATGAAGTTTAGTTAAAGTTAAGCTAACTACTGTAGCATAAGACCCAGACTGATGTTTGTTATACACACAGGAGAGAGAGATACACAAGTGGTGGGCCAAAAGTATTAGGACAGCATATGCCATGTAGGTGACGGCACTAATTGGTTGGGGTCTGACTGAAGAGTGGTGTTAATTAAAATCAGCTGTTTTAGTTAATTGATGGAACAAGTAGGTGGCAGACTTTTTTTTTCTTAAGCCAGGGTGGCTACCTCTAAAACAAAATCTTCAGGTTTTGAAGGGAGAAACAGTACTTCATACTAGGGGTGGTGATGTGAAGTAACATTTATTTGTCGCGGCTCCTCAGCTAATAGTTTCACCAAACGGTTCATTTCATGGCGCTTCATTTAAGAGCTCATTGTACTGCCATCTAGTGGACGAAGTTTATGTAGCAACTAGATCTTAACTTCGCAAGCAGAGCAATTATTATGGTCATGCAGCTGCGAGTAATGTTGCATTCATCCTTAACCGTGTGTCAGTTGTTTGAAAAGCCACTGTTCAAGGAAACAGATCTCTGAATCTTGGGAAATGAACTAAAGATCTAGAATCGAAAGGAAAAGTAAAGGCCAAATAGCAAAGTTAAACTTTTCTTTATTCCTTTTTTTATTATAAACACGAACATGAATACCATTAACAAGCCACTGTTTGGAATATATAAATCAGCCAGCCAGTGTTAAAGATTCAATACACAAATCAATGATTAAAACACACAATAAAGAAAATTAATAGGAAAGGGAAAGAAAATAAAAATAGATTTAAAAACACTCGAGTTTATGAGATTTCGAGAATTGAGGTCATTAATATGAACCAAAAAGATTTTGTGTGCAAAAAAAAAAAAAAAAAAAGGTATTCTTGAATCTTTGAATTGAGGAACAAAAATCTCCAATACTATAATGATTCGGTCACGTGATTCCGGAAATAACACGAGGCTCGCAGAAGGGGGCGTGTCCAAATGAGCATCGCTTCGGGGCGTGTGTCGGTTCCTGAGAGTCACGTGAACGTAACAGAGTCACGTGCTTCGGACCGTCTGCGTCACAGTGACGTCACGCTAAATACTGATAGTTGTATGGCAAAAGTTTAATCGCCTAAAATAACCAGTTATTTTTATTTGCTGTATTGTCATTATTTAAATGTTTGATGTTGAATTTCGCTATTGTTTCAATACTGTTGGCCACCACTGTTTATATTTATTATAAAGGTATAAATAATGATGTTGACCTTGTGTGTGTGTGTGTGTGTGTGTGTGTAATGCCTTGGGACAACTTGATTTAGTCCCTGATCTTTTTAAATGTTTTTACCTTATATATATGTTGTATATAGATAGTACATAAAATACATATTAAAAATATGTCCGGTAATCAGTTCTGGGGTTGTTGCTGGGGACGTCACCTTTTTTGTGCACAGGGAGAACTATTACATGGTGTATGTTGTCCTAATACTTTCGGCCACCACTGTGTATCTCACTCATTCACTCATTATCTATAAAGCTTTTATCCTGTATTCAGGGTCGCGGGGGGCCTGCAGCCTATCCCAGGAGACACATGGCGGGGTACAACCTGGACAGGGTGCCAATCCATCACAGGGCACACACACATATACACATAGACTCCTTCACACACTTCGGGCAATTTTGTGAACGGCAATTAGCCTAATCTGCAGGTATTTGGACTGTGGGAGGAAACAGGGAGGAATCGGCCAGGAATCGATCCTGCACTCTGGAGGTGCAAGGCGACAGTGCTAACCACTACTTACGTATCTCATATATCTCATGAGGGCCAATTAACCGAGAAACACTATAAAGGAAACAGTTTGCTATTAAAGTTTAAATTATCCTATACAGAACATGTACCATAGGCATAACAACAAAATTTCAATCTCCATCTGCATCATTTAATTCGCATCAGCATCAGTTCTAAAATATTCCAGACTGACGGAATCTTGAGAGGACGGCGTCAGTCATCAACGAATTCCATGCGGTGTTGATTCATCCCACAACATCCAGAAAGCATCCTCCCAGTTACAGTGAAGCTGTGTTCTCCAACCACCATCCACATCTCCCACAGGTGATGTACTGTAACGCAGCCTTAAAACACCGGTTAACTGCAATATGTGGCTGGAGCAACTTATTCATCCCTCCAGGGATTAAAGCCGGTATGGGGGTGCAGTCTTTGATTTTCTGTTTCATGGGTTTGATCATGACGTCATGAGCCAATTTTCAGCATAAGTTCACACACACGCCATTGCTGAACCATTTGATGTATTAAAAAAAATTCTTCACTTCTCAATTTTGTGATGTTTTGAGATCGTAATGGCGCAGGTTTGGTGGAGATCGTAATGGCGCGGGTGCTTGGGCTGGTCATCGTTTGTGTAGGATGTGTAGTGAACACTAGCGTCCGTCTGTGTAGCAGTGATGGGTCACATGCTTACACTTTGAATTGTTTAAATACATAAATAAACACGATTCATTTACTACAATGGAACTCTAGGAACTAGAGTGTATAATAAATGAAGATTTAAAATGCTTAGAGCATGTAAGTACATAATTTGTGCTTGTGTCCAGAACATAATTAATTTTTATTATTTTTATGAATATTGCACAAAGATCACCTCTTTTGTAATTTTCACAATTTCTAATATTACTGAATATTTTATGTATAATTAAAACCAGCGAGTCTAATTCGCTTTGGCCCGATTTATTGTAATACCAAACTTTTCCCACTAGATGTCACTACTGTCTCTCCTTTTTTCTCCTGCTCTCTGGTTAACAGCATGTTACAGTACATCATGACTAATCATTTAAAGTGGTTTTCAATATGCTTTTTTTTTTTATTGCACAGTTCATTACAAAAGAATCTGCTTTTCCTTCTTTATATATATATATATATATATATAAAAACAGGCCACTTAGCCTAATCTGCATGTCTTTGGATTGTGGGAGGGAAGTAGTACCCGGAGGAAACCCACCAAGCACGGGAAGAACATACAAACTCCATGCACGCAGAGATGGGAATCGAACCCGGACCCTGAAGGTGCAAGGCGACAGTGATAACCACTAAGCCACCATGCAGCCTAGTTAGCAAATTAACCAGACAGAAGGAGGAGAGCCTATGTACTTAAGTTCTGTGTTCCACTCTTAGGTGAGTTCTTAAGGAGAAAATTAATTTTATCATCCCAATTCAAGAATTTTATCATAGGAAATCATGTAAATGCATCTGTTCCAGCCATCCAAAAAATATGACCAATTTTCAATTAAAATATGAAATAAATAGACATTAAACCTCACTTAACCTTAATTTATGATTTGTCTTGGCACCGTCTGCATTAAAAACCAGACTGAAAGCGGCTCCCTTTTCTTTTTGCTACTGTCCTTGCTAACATTCTGGTGCTACAGTATGTCTTCACTAAATCTTGCACAAACCGCAAAAACAAACAATAAAAAAATATGTAGAGTTGCCTCGCTTGACTTTCTACTGCCACGGCTTGAACGGCTGTCGGACGTTATGTCAAAAATGCTTTGTAGGCCAAAGTCAAAAATCCAATGATTACAATGGTTTTCTACGCAGGTTTTATTCTATTTTTCTGGCCCACAAATTAGCCCCACTGCTTACTCAGCTCTTTCCCTTAAAAGAAAAATCATTAGGCGTACAGTATACTGTCTTTTTTATTTTTTTCCATTTCTGGTCTACAAAAATGTTGTCAAGGGCTCACCTTTCTGATTAAAGTGTTAGCTATGGATCATAAGAGCAGTAGCCTTTCTTCTAACTGCTTCCTTAAATGTTTATGCATGATGAGTTGGATTAAGAGAATAAATTATCATCTGTGAAAGTAAAAAATAAGTTCTTTTTGTGTGTGTTTAACTCCGTTGCCCTTATGTTAAGTTTGTTCAAACATTAATTAAGCATTGAAGGACAATAAGAGCACTTCACTCCAGAGCTAATTGCTTTATTGATTAGCTGCTTAGCTCTGGTTCTCTCTGTAGACAGCTGACATCAGGTCTTTAAGGATTCCTAGGACTCGAAAGGAGACAAGGAGTTTATCCCGAATTCTAGTAGAGGAATTACAGAAGTACAGAGAAATGTTGAAAAGAGCTGCTACAAATATGAATGTCATAAGTTTATTTTTATGAGGAAAATTAGCAGCATACGATACAGTTATAAGATATGTTTGCTGCATTCAGTTGAGTCAGTCATTCACTCGGTTTATGGGAGGATTTCACATGAATTGTCCAAACGTATAGTGATTCCAATGGTGAAAGTCCAATCCTGCAAAACAAGTTCTGGCACAACGTTGCAATATGTAGCGGGAGAATTCATTTAAGTTTGATTTGTAGGCAGTTCTTAGTCTTACTTAAGTACAGTATTTTGTGTTACAGTATCTTGTCAATATTCCTTCTTTGTTGTTTTGTGATGTTTTTGCTATTACATTGTCAATGCTTGTTACATTGTCTGTATAAAAAACTTCATAGCCTATATGCTACGTATGTGAATACTTAGCACTAGCTTAGCCACTAACTAGTAAATAGCATGTAAGATGATAAGTATAAACAAAAAATCTTTCTTCATTATCTATCAGAATGGTGCAAGCATAGTAGAAAATAGGTTTATGATACTGCATGCAGGCAGGCACGCACACAAAATGTAATATATTTCATAGAACGCAAGCTTTTAGTAATGCTGTGTACAATTATTGGGTTTTGTTATTAAGGATTGCTGCAGAATTTGGCCCCATCTACA
>JAQQZT010000013.1:3412546-3425686 GCA_030068275.1 Clarias platycephalus | reverse complement strand
AATGTAGAAAGAAATAAAAATCAGGAACCATCATGGAGTTAGAAAGTGACCCCAAACTTTTGAACGGTAGTGTATATTCATAGCATACCATATATCACCATTTTCTCAAATTTCAAACTATCCATCTACAGTATTCATACCTCTTTATGAATTCATATTCATATCCATCTTACTTTTGAATCCATCCTTTTGAATCTATGTATGCTATTTATTTATATAAACAAACATACTACGTAATACATAATACAGAATACCATAATACAAATATGCATCACTCTGCCATTCTGAAATCATTCCCACCCATTTGTCATCCATCTTCTCCTTCTGTTAAACCATCTATGTTCCATCTTTACATCCAAACTGTTCTATTATATCAAACATTTATGCAATTCAGATATTCTTGCATCCTGTCCATTAAGTCATTGAAGCATATCCATGTACACTTTTCTATCCATCTACTTTTAAATCTACCCATCCATCCATCCATCCATCCATCCATCCATCCATACCAAAGGTATGTTTACACTCCATCTAATTATTGAATTCTTTCGGTCTTCAATGGGTGTCATTCCATTGCTAAAACTTTTATAAAATCAAGCACAGAGTAATGCAGTCGCAACAGACATCCACTGAGTCATACTGAAGAGCTTGGTGATGTTACAGATGATATTGTTATAGGATGTCAATTGTGCAACAAGTCAGTTTGTGACATTTCCACCCCGGTTAACAACAGAATAATCTAGGAGCAACAGGAAGCATCTTAGCCACAAAGTGGTAGACCATACAAGATTATTTTTTTTAACTGTAGCCTAATCTTTTAAAGATTAGATTTCAAATATTTTTGATTTAAATGTTTTATTACTACATTGAGCCTTTTTATTGAAGTCTCTGATAGAGGGCATATTAACTAATATCTAGATATAGCAATATTGAAACATGGCTCGCTTTATATTTTGTGTCATAAATACACTGGAACCCTAGGTGTTTGTTTTAAAATGAGAAAATTATAATTATCATTTATTTATTTTCTTAATTTTTTTACTGTTAAAAATTTGTGTTCCACCCCTACAGGTAGTATGTATAAGATGTCCCAAAATATCAAAAGTATCTATAAACTAGATATATGTGTAGTTACGTATATTGTGGTACTAATGAACAGAAATGAATGCGGCAACAATGAAGCGACGAGCAAACACGAAACGACGATGAAAGAAAAAAACAAGAAATTCTCTTCCGTTCCTACCCACTAGATCTTAACACTCTCCAGCCCATACACGTTGTACCCTTCCTTATATGTGGCAAAATTCTGAGAATTCTGCGAGGAAGTGGGGGGATTTAGGGCTTGTGTCTTGGCAACCTTCATGCGCTTGGCCTCGGCACGCGACTTGTAGCAGAATTCCACCAGCGCCACCAGCATGGCCAGGCCGAGGCCGCCCACCAGGATGTAGAAGACCCCCGCCACGTTGCTCAAACTCAGAGCACTTGTCTTCTCCTGCATTGGAGGGGGCAAAAGTCAAAGGTCAGAGACGAGGAAGGGAAAGGGCTGTAGCATAGCAACATTTCACTGCATAATTGTATGGCGTATGCTAACTTTAGTCATTAAGATAATAATATGGATTAGAGAAAGTATTCTGTAGAGATGGAAGGTCTACGTATATGTGGATGTGTGATTTGTCTATGTGTGTATATGTGCATGTGTTGAAACACAGATTTTGAGCACAACACAAAAAGGACCAACGCAAGCAGTGCCGGTCCTAACCTTTTTTTTTTCAGGGCCCAAAAAAAAGTTGTTTACTTTGTAAAAAGGTTCCAACTTTTTAGCTAGTCACAAACATATAAGAGTACTTTATCCACCATATTTCATGATAAACACATAGTTTACTTAGCAAGGTGGCTATCGCTGATTATTTAGCTGATTACAGAGCCAATATTAACAAACTAAACTGACTAAACATTAAAACTTTACAAAGTTTTTTATTTTATTATTATTTTTTTTATTTGTTATAATGGTTCATGGGAGAGTTTTAAAAATGCAAGCTCTTTGAGATAAAGATTTGTCTTTGTCGATTCTAATATGTTAATTTTGGCTAAAAAGAAAATTTAATAGACTGTATAAAACATTTCCAAACAAATAAAGTCCTTGTCTTCTTCTGAGTTTTTTTTTTTTTTTTAGAATATTATTTCACTAATAGCACAGTTAGCAAGCTATAGCAAGTTATTAAGCTGGCTAACCAAGCTAATCCCAATCAGCATTTTTTTTTTTTTTTTTTTGCTAAGAGGATATTACTGAAATAACTGAGCAAAAATAAAACAGAAATGTTTTATCTTTTATTCCATTCTGAGGTAAAGAACTTTACAATATTCCTGCATTCATTGTTGGCAAGTTAGTTATCACTAACCAAACTCATTAATTAGCACTATCCTTTGCTAACAAGCTATTACAAACATGACTGAACAGCAAACTTTTACAAGGGTTTTATCGTTTTTAATTGCTTATTAGAAACATATTCACTTCTTTTGCCACTATGAGGTAAAGAACCTTACCATATTCCTTTTCTCGTAATGTGGTTAGCAAGCTAGCTATCACTGATAATTTAGCTGACTAAAAAAGCTAATATTAACAGCGCTAATTATATCTAGCATGCTATTACTAATCTAAAATTACTAAACAAAAAATATATTTTATGGGGGTTATATTTTTTATCCCATTCTGAAGTAAAGAACATAGAAATATTAGACATAAAAATATTAGCAGACGAACCAGACTAATATTTATTAGCACTGTCATTCGCTAACAAGCTACTTAAAACATGACTCAAAAGCAAAATTTTACAGTTGTTATATATTTTATAACTGTTTGTCAGAAACAAGTAAAATATTCCCTTCCCTTATGTCTTTCTGAAGTAAATAATTTCATAATATTCCTTAATTATAATTTGGTTAGCAAGCTAGCTATCAGTGATTAGCTGATTTAGCTGAATACAAAACTATACATGGACTTTATATGTTTAACATGTGCTTGTGAGAGGGAAAAAAAACATATTTACACACATATTTAATTCATCTGTGGTGTGATGTTGCGCTAATTATATGCTAATCTCTCTGTGTTATGCTAGCTCTGTACATGTATAAGGGACAAATATTTTTCTTTAATACAGCCAATGACAATTTTGCACTTGTTTGTGAACATTTTGAAATGTTAGAAGGTATAAAACAAACTTAGCAAAAATGCTAAATTTGTGCCGTGCATAACATCGATATGAATCGAGGCCCGTATGCAACTTGTGTATTTCGCGTATAGGAAGGACCGACACTGAATGCCAGAGGACAAGAGGAAGAAAACAAAGAAAGGTGTTTGTGTGTTTGTGTGTGTATGAAAAGAGAAAGACAGACAGGGACACTGTACACGATAAATATACAAACAACATTTAGAGGTCCGAGGCAAGTATGCAATGCACAGAGAGGAAGGAAGAAACAGAAAAAAAAGAAAGACAAGGTGACGACACAGCACTTAGAAATACAAAGGAGCAGCACAGGGACAATTTGAAGCTTTACAGGTGTGTGTGTGTGTGTGTGTGTGTGTGTGGTACTAGTATATAATAATGTGCTGGTACTGGTGTATATAATAAGTTTTGTGAATATTGAACCAAAAGCTAAGTGTGTGTATTACTATTTATATTATATGAAAGAATATCTGTGCTGTGGATGTGTGTATGTTTGTGTGTTGCATGCATTAATTAATAAAATATGAAATCACATTTCTTTGTATTTATATTTTATTAAACAACTCTCTGATTCATGCGTTGGTTAATCTGTACTGGAAACTCGTTCTGACACACACTCCATCACGCACACACACACACTCCATCATCACTGGGGGAATGATTTTAAACTACTCTCAAACACACACACACACACACACACACACACACACACAAAGGAACAGGGTCTGGGCACATGTTCAAATCATAATTATGCATATGCACATTACTTTTAGTGGGACTGGGGGTGGAACACACACTCTTTCTCATTCACTCACTCACTCACTCACTCACACTCACACACACACACACACTCCCTGCAGCGACTGACCTTACTTCCCGAGTCCTTGGCTCCACATTCCCCTTTATCGTACCACCATTTGTTTTTCATCTTGTCTAAGACGCCTTGCTCACTGAGTTTCAATACTGCAAGGTTTACTGGTGTTCTTCGCGTATAAGGGGAATAACATAAATAACATTACCAATGTTATTTTATGTTATTGTCATGAACATCAGAGCTCACTAACAGCCCTGCGCGTAGCCAGCGATCGGCCATCCGCGCTCCATTTGGCAGCCGGCGAGCGCGGTGTCGCCGTGCCAGATGTGCACGGACCCATCGCCGTGAGAAACCAGCACCATTGCAAACCCGAAACCCTTGTTCTGATGTCTCGTGCTTTCCAATACATTTAGGTACTGGAAATGTAAGCAAATACTATAAACTTTTATATTGTTTATTCTTAGATTCAAAAGTCAAAGTCTACATACTGTAAGTCAGAAATTTGGTAAGTGAGTGTTGCATGTTTGGACCCATCATTAAAATAAAGCTTCATGAAGCAAAAAGTTGCATGTTTGTTTTTTTTCTTTCTTCTAATCTTGTCTCCGCCTCCGTCCTGTCATTGGTTTGATGCCCTATTGTGTTCTCCTGTTTTTTGTTACTTGTAAAGTTTATTCTTATTTGCTAAGTCTCGCTTATCTTACAGTATATCTCTTACCTCTAATTGATTCAGTCCTGACGTTGAGCTCTTTTGCTTTTACTAAATAAAAGACACCTTTTACTAGCTAGTATAAACACTTTTCGACATAAAGATTTTAAAGTAGACTGAGACTCTTGGACCTTACTGTATATCTTATGTCACATACGCTAGACATAATGTATTGCTTCTAAGGAAATACTTATCATGGGTTTTGGTGGAAATGGTGCTGCCTCCTCATTTTTGCATGTTTACATTCATGTTCTTTTTTACCCAGAGATCCCGAGCACGGCTCTGACCTTTGACTCCCCGCCTCCGCTGCCGCACTCTCCTTTGTCGTACCACCATTTGTTTTTCAATTTATCCAGAAGCCCCTGCTCGTTCAGTTTTAGCACCGCGAGGTTTACCGCGTTTCTTAAACAAACGATAAAACAAATTCGTCAGACAGCATGGTAGGGGGGCGGGGCTGCAACGGGCCACGCCCCCCCGAACAAGTCGCATAGAATGCAACACTGGGTCACACAATCCATCCATCAATGAATCAATGAGTCAGTCAATCATTCAGTCAATCCATCAATCGAAACTCATGATGTTAGCCTTTGAGCAACCAGTTTGTAACAGGTTATAAGGTGGCCGAACTTTTTGATCGTTTTTGTTGTTGTTGTTGTTGTTGGTTTTGTTTCGTTTTGGAAGACAAAATCTCAGGGCAGGAGGCTAAAATAGAGGAGGCTAAGCAATATTGCAATATTGTCCGTCACAAAATATGTCCGTTCATTCCGTATGCACGGGCTTTGAACGTAAACGGGGGACATTTAAACTGGAAAAGCAGACAAATTAGGTTAGAGAAATCAGGAAGATTTGCATGCCTAGATCAAACAGTGCATGATCACTTTGCATTCGCAGTCACATTACTGAGTGGCCTTAGGGAAAAAAATAATAAAATAAATAAAAAACGTAATATTAGACATTCAATAATAGTGCTCATAACCGTTCAGAAAATTGGTGCACCAAATCGCATGCATCGAACATTTTCCTAATTGGAAGTGGGACATCAGGGTTTTCATGACACAATCAGGTTGCAGGAAAACACTCATTCAGTCAGTGTGGACAAACAAAAGCTCAGCGAGGCAAATTTCACTGGCAAACGTACAACACTGGTTCAAACTCAGATACTGGACGATAAATATTCAATAGCATCGATCGCTTTGTCATTCGCAAACATGAACTTTGGTTACAGACAAGGTACTAGTAGACAGAATATCAATATGGATGCTGTAAGATGAATTATTCGAGCCATTTGCCATCATTTGCCTCGTTGAAAGCCAGGTGAGTATTAGCACAACAGATAAAACATGACTTCTTATCTATCTTAGCTTACATTCTGCAGCATTTGACTTTTTGTTTTTAATAGGGCATATTTTCCAGACTATAAGATGCACTGGAGTACAGTTAAGAACACTTTGCCACCGAGACCTCAGGCTTGTTCGTTAAGGATTAAAACCACAGCCTCAAATAACTTTAAGTCAAAGGGCTTTTAAATATGACATTTGCTGTAACCTATCAATTTGCACCAAAACTCGTCCAAATTTATATATTTATTTATAGATTTTATAATAATTGTTCAATCAAAAAGATTAATATTTCAGTGAAATGTAAAACTTCTGAAATTTAAACAGCCCTAATTTATGCGTTTTTATAGAAAGCAAACACGAAGTTCTAAATTCTAACGTCTATCGTGCTTTGCTTGAAAAAAGTGTCTTATAATCTGGAAATTATTATTAGTCCACATTTATCTAACAATGTTGCTAGATATATTGACAAAATGCATAATTTTTATTTGCTAAATCTAAACTTGATATGCTTGTAAAACTCAGAATCCAGCTTGTTGCCGTGGTTACATCCTGGTCTCCCTGGTTGCTATGATCTCCGTAACTTCAAACACTTGCATTTCATAGAGTTGCCTAGGTTACCATCTCTTAAGCTGTTTCCTTGGTAACACTTAATCCTGCATTACATCACCCTGACACGAGGTTGCCTAGGTTTCGAACTCCTAAGCTGTTTCCTTGGCAACCATTATTAATCCTGCACTTTCTGTCTGTCCTTCATTTGGTGGTTACCTAGGGTACACCACCTCCTGCTTAAGGGTTGCTTATGTCTCCACTACCCTCGTTCCTGCACTTACCTAGGATACACTGTTCCTGGTTGCCTAGGTTACCGTCCCTACGTTTGGCCTAGTTTACCTCCTGGGTCCGACCTACATCAGGGTAGGTGGGATACTATAACAACATGGGCCATATTGTTATACTACTCCACCCACCTTAAAGCAGATCCTTTGGGCGTGGCGATGCCGTAGCCCTTGGAGTCGAGATTGCCTCCGACCTTCATGGTGTCACACGGCTTGCGCTGCTCGATGTACTCGTTCATGGTGGACTCTAGCAGGTAAGCGTATTTGCCCTTTGACTTGCGCACACGCAGCACGCCTTCCACCGTGTTCTTCACAAAGACGGAAGGCTCTGCGCTTTTCATGTACTGCCACATCTTCTCAAACAGGGCGATCTTTGATCTCTGAAGAGCACCAGGACGAAAGCAGAACAATGGTTTCATTAGAGAAAAAAGTTAGTGGAACAAGATTAAAAGTGCGAGACTGGATATGGTACTATTCTGAACTGTACAGTTAAACCTTCTGTCTCACCTTGAAGAACTCTTTGGTTGAACCGGCGTCGAGGGTTCCGTAGGCTATTTCGGTTTGCTTTGCGAGATCCTCTGCGCTCTCAATGGGGGACACCATCCTCTCCACGGTGAGGAAAGCAGCCAGGTTGGCAGTGTAAGAAGAGATGATGATAAGGGTGAAGAACCACCAAACACCACCGACTATACGCCCAGAAAGTGACCTACATGCAACAAGAAACCATCACACACATCCTGGCATGGACATAAATGGACGTACACTCAAACTACTGGGAAAACCAATCACATTACAGTAGCACCCTAGCTACACTATTATATAGGAGAATACTCTTCTCTATGCTTCTAACTGGATGGCGATGGTCTGTTGTTTCCTTTAGTGATTTCAGTTAGCTAAGGACAAATAGCTAGCAGTAAAGTATAGGGAAGACAGATAACATAGCAAGTATCTCTACTGTAACATGCCTAATACTACATTTATACAGGGAAATGGGGCGTATGCAGCCAAAACACAGTAACATTCCTAATACTGTAACATTTCTTATACTACATTTATAGAGAGAAATGGGGAATATGCAGCCGAAACACGGTACCACTCCAAGAGGGTAGAACCCAGCAACCTTCTGCGCTTTGCGGTCCACCACCGGATGGAAACATATTCACGCAAGAAACCTCCGATCAAGGTCTTAACCCCCAAACCGCAGATCGATTGTTTCTACTCCTGCATTAGCTCCCAGGAGCAGCAGGAGTGTGAATACGCAAGCACCACAGCTACACCAGGGTGAACCGCCGACCCACAAGGCTGCGTCAAAACTAAACCACGCCACGTGCGCTAGCTAGCGCACTAGCTAGCTTCTACACGCGCACCAACCTTGGCGAAATATCGCATCCCTGCTGCATAAAAGCGCCCAGAGAAAACCAAAGACTATTAAAGATCCCAAATTCGTTATTGGACTCGCTGGGGCCAAGCTGGCCATCCTCGAACTCCTCGGTGTGCCACTCATATGGGCTGAAGCGGCTAACAAGGAAGAGCACAACGCTGACACCGATGTACGCAAACACGATGCACATCCAGATCTCGTAGGCCAAAGGGTCCAGGAAGGAGAAGACGCCCGGCTTGGATTTCTGCGGCTTCTTGATCATGATGGAGATTCCCAGGCTCATGAAGGGTTTGGAGAAGTCAATCACTTCTTCACGAACCAGTGTGATCGTCAGTGGCGCTACAGCGATGTCTGCTTTCTGACTCGAAACAAAGAAAGATGGCGGAATAGAACAAATCACACCAGAGTTGCAAGTCTGTGCTTTCAGAAAAATGGTACATACTAGCAATCTTTGGTCATCTTAATGTGTATTTTCATCTAAGTAATTCCATGTAGCTCATCAACTAAATCAAATTACAAATGCAGAAATAACATATTTACATTTGTAGGGGCCAAAATTTTTGTGTTTCATTCCAAGAATCTCACCCCATACACCAATTCGCCAACCATGCCGTTCCAGATCTTCGTATCTGCATCTCTTGCACCGTACTTCCCGTCTCCCACAATCTTCAGCTGATACTTAAACCCACAATGCTTTGCGATCTCAGCGGCCAAGTCCACGCAATATCCCTCATAGCGTTCGTTATCCGTGAACAACTCCGCGTTCTTCTTCAACATCACATACGGCGCCTCCTACAAAGGAAACTCCATGAGAACAAGTAGCAATATATTAATATGAAGTGCCATTCAAATGAATATTTGCGCAACTCTTACCAAGATGGTCGTTACAATAACCGTCTTGTTCTCCATCCCAAAAGTGTCGTTGGGGAAGAGGTCGGATTTGGTGACCACCATTTTGTCCACCTCTTTCCAATAGCCGATCTAACAGGAAAAGGACACACTTGTGAATTAGAACATGTATTCTTCATAACTGTGGATTATATTTTATACTCTTTCTGGAACAATGTTTCATTTTACTGTAGTGGGGACATTTGCTCCTGCAAGTTATAGCTACTTTTAAAGGTACCATATTGTTCTCCAACATAATCTTCTTGCTTTGCAATGCGCTTCTTCCATCTGGCAACAAGCTTTCGTGTTTCCTTACAACACAAAAAAATGTTTTATGCTGAGCTGCAAGCCACAAATTCACCCCGTCTTCACTTCCTCATCAGAAGTGTATCTTCATCCTCGTCGGGGGGCTTTTAGGGGACAAAACAGTTGAAAGTCTGATGGAGTGAGATCAGGACTATAGCGAGGACGATTTAACACCTCAAATCAAAGTCAACAGTGTGGGCAGAAGTGTGCAGACGTGCATCATGAGTCCCTTGGTTAGCAGTCCTGTCTTTAAAAGTTCAGGCTTAAAGGTCTTCAATAAGCGTCTTGCTGTAACAAGCACTATTGATTGTGGAACCTTTTTCCTGATAATGTTTCAATATTGGCCCTTGACAATCCCAGAAAACTGGAACAATTTTCTAGCCAATTGTTGACTATTTTATTCTTTTTTGGTCGATGATTGAGGATGTTTTCTGAATGGAGAGACAGTAGCTTTGAATGGAAAGCGCTGATAAGACAGTGCAGGAGTTTTAATATAAGTCCTGTTAACATTATAGAGTTTGTTATTTATCACTTACAGGACATCAGATAGAAAATCCGATCCATCACCAATTGTCTTGCAGTTAATAAGCAGCTTGTCAACTATTAAGTGCAAAAACTGAAGACATGCACATGTTGGAAAAACTTCTAACTGTATGGAGACTCCATTAATAATGTCTTTCTTACTTAGGACATTGTTACTATTAGAACGATAACAACATATCAGAACAAGCGCATTGAGATCTAGTGTCGTGCAAAACATAATCCATAACAGAAACGGGGACGTCTGATTATTTACTTATTATTATGATCAGTGGTTATTAATACTGTATGTGTGCTGTTTATAAAACAGAAAAAAGCTGAAAAAAACAAAAAAAGGTTATTTTTCAGACTGGTAAACTGAAGCATCACCTCAAGTGGTATTTTTGTCCAACACCACCACCACACCGGCAGAAATAAAGTTTTTAATTAGTTCTGCAACTGAGTGTGACTATCTGTCCATGTGGCTTGAAGCGAGGATATTTTTTTTCTCCCTGAGTTTTAAAAAAAAACTGCTTATAACACAGTTTTTATTTATATATTTATTTTTGATTCGAGACCTGTTAATGGTATTTTTTTTAGCACATCTATCTATACTTGTCTTGACATCATGTCTGGAACATATGATTATTATAAGACTCACATTAAGAGAGTGATTCAATTAAAATCAGATCAATTGTTGAAATTGTCTGTTTATAGTGTGTTATACTGTACCTTTACTGGACCGCTGTTTTTCAGCTCCATGATGTTGACAGAGAAGTTCACTCTCTTGCCGTATTGGTCGAACTGGATGTTTCCTGTCAGTCCGTCCACTCGCACCTAAACATGCAAATCAAGTTTAGATTGATGGTATTTCAAGCAATGTGGATGTTGGGATTGCAGCCAAAGTGAAATACAATAATATACAGTATGCATTATAGATGGAGAACAAATGTATGTTTTGAAAGATGCCTCTCTGTGACGACGTCAAATTAAAGCGGCAGTTCGCGATTTTTGTACAAAAGCCACAAGCCTTGAATTTCTCTCTACAACTAAACACAAAAGCCTTAAATACAGAAATTAGCAATATCCGCTACGCAGGATGGTTAAAACTCTAAAATGATATGATTGTTACAGGTTTAGGAAGAATTAAGAAACTACAGACTACAACAGAGCAATAACAACATTCAGTCAGTGATATAAACCTGTTTAAGAGCACGTTCTATCTCCACTCCCTGAGCCCACGGTACAGCCGGATTGGCCAGACAGTCTCCGTTGTTGCCACGGCGACTGATGTCGATCCTTTGCTTGTGCAGGAAGCGGAAAGCTTCGGTCATCACCTGAACCGCGTCGTACGTCAAAGCCGATGTGTACTGCACGCAAACCATGCACCCATTTGTTAAAACATCTTGTTTGCTGACATCTTTAAATATCATGTCATTCACAGGTTGAGGTCAATCCAGCTGTAACTGCTGCTGTATTCAGGAATAAAAGAGCACACACACAGATGCACACACACTTACACGGATCTTGCTGTCCGCCCCCGGGTACTCCTTCTCCTCTAGTGCCTCCCAGCGCTGGTCAAACTTAGCGACGAGAGGGTCATCAAAATCCACGATCTGAAAGCCGGACACGTTTGCGCCTCCGTACTGAATCTTCGAGAGATCTCCGTCCAGAAAGCCCTGAATTACACACACCGATCAGGTAAGGCTACCAGTTTAGACAAGGCGTCATGCACGTCTAAAGCACTGCACACACATACAGTATGGTTTACACGGAAGCACAAACTCGCTCACAATCAGAGGAAAGAGCTATCCGCCCTCTTCCACATACACGACCTAACAGGAGTCCATCATTGGATAATCTTTCAGTTTAAGCAGTTTTCATGAATCTCAAACTCTTGAATTCATATGCATGATCCATGCAACACACACACACACACACACACCATTTGGGATATAAAGCCAGAGAATGCAGACTTACAAAATTAGCAATTATGTAATGATATCCTTTCACATGACGACCAATCGTGATAACCTGGAAATAAAAAAAAGCGATTAATATACAATATTTATAAAAAGGAAGAAAGTGTCATATGACATACTACTGTAAACACACTGCTGATGTAAATAAATATCGTATAAATCAAATGTTGATTCTGCACATGTTGTTTCGCAATGTTCCGCCTACAAGACGAGGAAAGTCGCGGAGACTGGTGGGTAGCGTAGTGTAGGTGTGCTGTTTCTGACATTAGAAATGTTCTCTAGATAAAATTAAAGCTTTACCACATCAATGCCAAGGGAACCCCAGAATTAAAGCGCTGAGTATTTTTAGAAAGCCGCTTTTACTGCAAACGTCGTGCTCCACTTAAACAACGTGATAAATCAGCATAAACCTGTTTATATACAGTATATATACAGTACTCACAATAAGTTAGGGATATTGTTATTTACATGAGTGCTTTTCCTATTCGCTCTGAATTTGAATGAAATAAGTAAAAGTTCCCTTTGATATTACTAATAATGTATGAGAAGAAACACCATTTTCATTAGATTAATACTGTATTTATTATCCCAAAAATTTAGACAATAACAGGAATAGCCCCAAATAACAAAAATTGACAATATCAGTAGCGGGTGTTTCCACCATTTGCCGCAATGACAGCTTGACAGCGACGTCTCATGCTCCTCCCTAGCCTCATGATGTTCTTCCACTCTTCCACAAGTGCTACACGCAGTTCTGCCACGATCATCCAGTCTCTGCTTCAACTGGTCCCAGACGTGCTCTATGGGGTTCAGGTCAGGGGATATTGATGACCAAACTATATGAGACACTCCAACTTACTGAAGTCGAGCTGTGACAATTCTCCCACAATGTGGTGAGCATTATAATCCATGAACAGAAAGTTGGGGGTGTGTTGGCGGAATTGGGGGATGATGAGGTCTATGATGAGGTCTCTGAGGTAAGAACATGCAGTGACTGAGCCATGTACTGTACAATAACCAGATCTGTTTTGCGCTGACCGGTGATGCCCGCCCAGACTGTTGCACCTCCTCCACCAAAGCAAACCTTGGGGACCATGTTGACCTCAGCGTATCGCTCACCTCGCCTTCTCCTGTGCAAGGTGACCCG
>JAQQZT010000013.1:3374576-3391823 GCA_030068275.1 Clarias platycephalus | reverse complement strand
TGAGGTAATTCAATCAATTGATGAATTTTCTATCATTCAACATGAAATCTAAATAGATTTTAATAGTGATTACTTTTATATATAATCAGTAAATAACCTATGGGGCAAACATTCTCATCCTGTTGAGAAGCAATAACCCTTTAAGGAAATGATACACACACACCAAACAGGAAGTAAAAGTGTGTGTGTGTGTGCGTGTGTGTGACATGGGAGCTTTATGCGCGTAATATTATGTTGCAATGCGTTTATTATATCAGATGCCTTTAGAGAAAACGACAACAAAAATATATTGTCATACCATAGAATAAACTACCCGCCAAAGTGGCTAGTGAGACTAAAGTTATTACCCGCCACAGCCGAATTTTACACGCATTTGGCGGGTGGGCGGGTGCCAATGTCAAGCCCTGATACACACACTCATTCACACACTAAGGGCAATTTGGGAACGCTACTTTAGTTAGCCCAATCTGCAGGTCTTTGGACTCTGGGCGGAAGCCGGAGTACCCGGAGGAAACCCACCAAGCACGGGGAGAACTCCACGCATACAAAGTCGGGAATCGAACCCGGACCCTGGAGGCACAAAGCGGCATCGATTTAATTCGATTGGTGGGACGGAAAAACTCCTTAATCGATCAATTGATTCAATGAATCGAATCAACCAACAAAAGATCAACTTAGCTGCAAAATCATATTGATCACACCGAAGTCACATGAACACTGATTATCCAATCAGAGGCCGAGGCAGCACAATGCACACGCTTCAGTTCATATTCATTCCACATTCATCTTCTTCCAGACGCCCCGTTTCGTTGTCTATGTAAATGAGGAATCCTGTCGTGCCATGTCGCACCATCAGAGCTGAGTGGAGACGGGCAGAGCTAAGCAGCAGGCAAGCGTCGTATATGAGGTCACATTAGTCTGAAAAATCTAACTGGCTTGTTTAAGACCCGGGCAAATACAAAAATCATTTATAAAATTTATACTTTTTTTTTTTTTTAGACATACACTGGAGATCCATCTTGATGTATAAAATAAAGTGATACCAAAATAAATTGCATCATACAGTAGATGCCCTTAAAATGATTGTATACATCAGTAATTATCTCAGCAGGTACAATGTAGGCACAAAAAAAAAAACAAATACAGTTTGAATAACTCTAGGATAAGGGGGGAAAAACGGGAAGCTGTTCATCACTCAAAAGCCTGCTCCGTCATGTGTGAGACGTCTACGAGATAGCTGCCAGGAGGTAAAATCCACCGAAGACAACACTGAGGGAATAAACAAGCAGGAACTAAAAAAAAACCTCCAGTTTTAGGCTGACGGAGCATCTAATACAAAAGCGACGGTATCTACAGGTCACAGCCTCCTGGCTTCCGTCCACCGCGAGGGATTTTTTCGACTAAGCCCCCCAAACACGCCCGGTTTAAGATTATGCTAATTTCTCCAGTCATATAGTGTACGGTTGACTGGATTCCTGAGACTGGCTACATCATTTATCTGCTACAGAGGAAATACCTTGTAATTAAAGCTAACATCGCGCACTTCAACAAAGTGTTTGTCGAAAAAGATTTAAATACATTTTTGCATTTTTGGAGTTTTGCCTCAAACGTAGTCCATATTTTGGAGGCCTGACGTTAGTTTGGTGTTTTCCGAGTAGGGTTACGCTGTAATTAGTAAGTTGTTGCTACGGAAAATAAATCAGCACCTCCTGACCAATCAGGTTGGAGAACCCAAAAGCACTACGGTCTAAGTGTTTTCGATTTATATTGACCTCCGTGGCACGGGCTGAAAAAGAAATCCAAGTCTATATGATTGGTTTTCCCACCACGTTCGAGAGGACTGGCCTTTATACATCCAGTGCGTGTTGTTCTTTTCTTTCCCTCTCTTTACTCAGCCGTGCACCACACACTGCCCACCGCCCACTTAACGAACTCATTCCCTCGACCTGAACCTCATATCTCTGGCAATCTTTCCATTTTTCCCTCCCTTTCACTCTTTCTTTTTCTCTCCTTCTCTCCTTCTCTTTTTCACCTCCCTCGCTCTGTCTCTCAAGGTGATTGCTGATTGTTGGGCCTGGGAGGCTGTCGGTGGAAGAGTAAGTGCACGCTCGCTCGTTTCTCATCCTGTCTTCGGTAATAAATCCTCCGCATAGATCGGTGTGAATATTTATGTGATGGGACACACACGCACACAGACACACACACACACACACACACGCGCGCGCGTAACCATAGATTGTGGGACTGTGCCGCATGTACAGTACAGTATATGGATGTGCGTATACTTTCGCAGTATGTTAAACAGCATACTGTAGGTGTTTGTATCCTGCTCAGGCTCGTTATCGAGAAGAGGCTGTTTGAGCAATAGGTGCTGTATAACAGTGATGAGTGTGTGTCCGGTCGGCCAAAATACAGTATATGTTATACATATAATACAGAAAATGTGTGTGCCAAAGAATCTACTTCTGTTATAAGTTCATACAACATGGAAGTGACCCTAAAAATTTGCTAAGAAGTTGCTAACTTCAGCCGGTTTTGGAGAGATTATTTGATATGTGCTTCAAACAGAATCATTTAAAATGAAATTATTTATATTTCTTCATGAGTATTGATACTAGAATTGGTGTAAGCTTATGACCTGTAAAAGTTTTTGCTTAAATATTGGGGTTTTTTTTTGGTACAAGCTTAAAAAGCTAAAAAAAAAACAATAATCTGTAGTGTCCGTAACCATGTCAAAATCCATGCCGTGAAATCTTAACAATTTAGCATTTTTAGAATAATACGCTTTTTCAAGTTTATGTCATTTTATGTGAAATCTAAATCGGCCAAGTTTCATCTGAATGAAAATTAAGATCGTTGAAAGATTTGAATTAAAAAATGTAACGGACGCTACGGACATAAAAGGGAATGAAACTGTATTGAGCAAATGTTTTTTGTTTTTTTTTTATCTGATAAAAATATAAATGTGTATGCATGTTTGCTATTATAATACTATTAAGTAAATTCGCTTTTTCACCTAGGTGAGACACTTTTTATCACCGATACCATGTTTGTCTTTATGATTACAGCAGCAGTTCGTCTAGACGTATTGAAAACCGCAATGAAACAAATGAAACCGACTTTACCTTCAAAGCAAAACCCCACAAAAAGTGCAACCGGATGTGCGTCTGATATCTAATACGAGGAATCCAAGAACTTTACCTCAATAATATTAAGTTGCAGTTTCCAGCAAGTCGAGTTATTTCGAGATGCGGAGATATAAACGGAGTCTTACCACAATCACGTGTTTATTTTTATTTAACGCCGGCCCCTCTTTAATAAGTCATGTCGATACGATGGAATATGAAACACGAAGCTGGTCTTATCAGAAAGACGCATGATTCATGCGCTGTAGCGGAATAAAACACGAGGTGCTTTGGTATAATGAATGATAGCGACGTGAATCAGCAGCAGGTGCCTTTAATAGCATGTGTGTGTATATGTGTGTGTATATGTGTGTGTGTGTGTGTGTGTGTGTGCGTGTGTGTGCGCGAGTGGGCAGATAGCATCTCTGACAAGCGTTATTTATATTGCGGTAATGGATAACAGGGGAAAACAGATGTTAGACGATGAACTGCTACGACGCTTTAATGTCAAACGGCGGATAACGTGATACGCATGCGAACCGCTGTTGCTATGGCGACGAAGACGAGGAAAAAAAATATTTCATAAAGCAAAGTTAAAAAGCCTTTTTTTAAAGTGCGTGTCCGTTATATACGCTATAATGAAACCGACAAACATTGGGCTACATTACCCATAATTCCATTTAAGTATTCGCTCGTATCTAACCCAAGCGATGCAGCGGCGCTTTAGTGTTTTAGTCCGTCCGGCTCATTCTCTCACCTCCCCGTCTGTTCACTTCATACTGATAAAAATTAATATGAATATGTACTTCATGGCTATTGTAAGCACTAATGTGTGTGTGTGTGTGTGTGTGTGTGTGTGTGTGTGTGTGTGTGCCATTCACGTTAATTAGAACTAGCAGTCAGTGCAGTATAAGGACATGGTGCAGTGGATCTTGCACGCCAGAGCCGCAGTCCTTCAATGCAAATCTATATGATTCAACACCGCACATATAGACGACGTAGGCGTGTTCCTGGATCAGCGCTGATGAAATCTTGATACTGATTGGTCAAGAAGGGGTCGATTGATTTTCTCCAACAGCCGCTCGGACTGTAGATCAAATCGCGGGTTAACAGTACTGTTTCTGATACGTGCTCGTTTCTATGGCAACAACTTGTTTTATTTTACAATTATTTTTATGTACTGTACAAACTGTACCAATTATCCATTATTTTTCATCGCGAAACATTCATCGAGCGGGGTTTAAAACTCGCCTTCATATTCCTAGAATATTCACCATGCTCAAGAAATCCCACAATGCACTGCGATAGGTTGTACCCCGGGGCACCGTTTTCAACAGGGTTCCTAGACCTTATGTGTTAAATATGAATGAGTAGGCTAAGTCCATTTTAAATCACGTCCCATGAGACATCGGTTTCCGTCGCCCAGCACCCCGACCCTGAAGTGTAACAACTCCCTAAAGACCACGGGCAGAACGATTCAAATAGGCGGCGTACTGTACAATGATGTCAGGAAATCCCGTTTAGGAGACGGCTATCTCGCAAATGCTTTTAGAAATGTGCATAAAAAAAGGAACAGGAATAGACGAATGAAGACAAGATGTGTGGGCAAAATGATTAAAGATTAACTCTGAATTTGAGCTGTAGGCCAAAAGTGTGATGTAACACGAGCTCAACTTCATGTCAGGTCAGAAGCAGTGGCGAGTCTGCAAACAGATGAGAAACTAGGGAACTAATTCACTTTTTTTAGTATGCATATTTTTATATATGAAATTTGTTGGCAAAGATGTCGATTTCAAGCCGACCTTATATATGTATAAGACAGAATTTTCTTTTTTTTCCCCACAAACATGTATTATAAGTGGCTACTTCATTCTTGATTTAAACAAGCCTAGGTGTAGTTTATAAGTAATAATTATTCACTATAAATACAGTCATATATATATATTCTTTTGTTCACCCGATTGCATTGCACCGATATGGTTATATACTTTTATTCTTGTAGCAATGTACAATGTACAACTTCCAACTGTATATATAATCATCATGTACATGTCCATAGAAACAGTAAATTCGCGTTAATGCACCTTTTAATTTGCAGTTTTTCAGATTCCCACCTGACGGCGTTATTTTTTTAAAACTCCTTTTCTCATTGTGATTTTTACTTTTAAGTTCAATTTTTATTTTAATAAAGTACTCTATTTCTATATCTATCTATTACAATATAATATAAATTTTTTTTTAAAACTATCCATTTGTACTGTATTGAATTGTATTTCCCATAAGATATTTGATTTTTGATTGATTTCCAATTATGTTACAAAACATTAAGATAACATAATGACACATGGTGTTATTTATCAATCTTGAGGAATAACCGTTTTGTAAATGGTTTTTTCACCAACCAGATTAAAACTCCTACTAGATTTGCACTGTTTTATAACTAGCGTAAAGCTGATTTCTTTTCATACTTTTGAATTAATGAACATTTTACTTGTGAGAATTATAATATATAATTTATAAATTATAATAAAGTATTTTTTTTTAAGTTATTTTAAAGAAGAGCCCTTGAAAGATGACTGTTCACTAACTCTTACAAACCAACAGCGCAGCTCAGCCATTGCAGCGCATCATGTTCTATAGACATGCACTTACTCTTCTTCCTTTCACTGTCTTAACTGATTAGCCAGTCTAAACCGTGCTGATATAATTTATGGATGTTCTATCTCTTATATTATGTTAGAATATTGCTTGAAAACTGACGATTTGTGCTGTATTGTATTGTATTTCCCATAAAATCTTTGATTTTTGATTGATTTATAATTTAGTAATAAAACATCAGGTTAACATAATGACTTTCGGCGACATTTATTAACCTTGTAGAATAAATGCTTTGTAAATGTTTTCACTAACTAGATTACAACTCCTCCAATATTTGCTCTGTCTAACTAGCGTAAAGCTAATTTCTTTTCATACTTATAAATATATAAGCATTTTACATTTATGTTCACAGTATTACCAAAAAAAAAGCAAAAGAAGTTTTTAACAAAAGCTCAGCCATAAGCATTAACAGATTAGCTAGTCAAAACCGTGCTGATATAATTTATGGATGTTCTAAGTATTTCGTTCTTCCAAGTCGTAAATCTGGAACGATCGTGAAATCCTATATGATCCAAACTGGATTTCCAGTTTAAACACCACTGAAAAGAATGTATATCTCCCAGGAATGCACCTACGTCTTTAAAAATCTGTTTCAAATCTTCTGCTCAGCATTTTCATATGCATATACTTTGGTCCTGTCTATACTCTGCAAAAAAAATAAATAAATAAAAACCAGGGCTGCGGTCTCATCCAGTGTTACCATGGAAACCAAATCTGACTTGCTCACGCGGCAATTATTACACAACGCCGAAAAAAGAAGGCCGATCCCAAACATCCCCCTCTACTCTCTCTCTCTCTCTCTCTCTCTCTCTTTCTCCAATGAGCGCTCGGAGTGGGGATCTGGGTATCACCCGAAATGTGCCACAGGCAGGCATTTGGGATGGCAGCTGCGGTCTAGCCCACGCTTCTCCAACACCTCCACATGGCCCAATATGTTCCTCTGGTTAGCACGGAGGCGGCTGTGTGAATAAACACGGTGTTAATTGATAACGCGGCTTGGTTGCGCCCTCTACAGGCGCGTTCGGGTAACAAACCCGGCGTTAATCATCCAGAGGATGCTGGACTCCCCATAGAGCTAAAGACAAATCATCCCGTCCACCCAGGATTTTTATTATTGTTAGTATTATTATTATTGTTATTGTTGTTGTTGTTGTTGTTGTTATTATTCCAGGAGAGATTTTAAGGGAAAGGTTTTGGAGAGAGGAGGGGAAAATGCGCATGCGGTCTCAGTGCGTAAAATATTTATGCGCGTAAAAGCCTCCCGGGCACGTGAGTGAAAGAGTGAATGGATAAATGAATGAATGAATGAATGAATGAACACCCCTGCACCAGGAGGGTCAGGATTCAGACTTACAGCAGTTGGTGATGGCGAAGCTGTTGGCCACCTCCAGGTTGTCGATGTGCGGCGTGAGGCGGAACTCAGCCGTGCCGAACTGCACCATCCCGACCCGAAACGCGCTGTACTCCTGATCCGCACCGCGCGGAAACAGGCCGCCTGAGGCCATCAGAGACAGAGAGACACAGAGGGAGAGAGAGAGGAGACCAGGCATTTATTATACACACACACACACACACACACACACACAGTTATTATAGATGAGCAGAATAAAAGGGAGTATAAATAAGGAAGGAAGAAAAAAAAAACACATGCTTTATTTATACTGATGAAGGACTAAATAGGATTTGAACATCTTCATCATTACAGAATTATATTTTTACACACACACACACACACACACACACACAGGAGGTGATGCTCACCGATTTGGACGCTCGGTGATCCGCCGAGAGCGAGTCCCCATAACGCGGGTACAAACAGAAAACCCGACAAATTCATCATCGTCTCCTGGTTTTTGTTTGTTTGTTTTTTTGTTTTGTTTTTCCCCGATCCCTCCTCCGGTCCTGTCCTGTCGTTTCCCCCGCGATCACAAAACTGCGCCTCGGTTCATGATTGAAATAATAATCAGAAGAAGAAAAAGGAAGGAAGAAGAGAAAAAAAAATAAAAAATAAAAACCGACGGTTGAAAGAATTAAGGAAAGAGGACACAGAGGACAGGTGTGGAGAGGACAGACGGACGGACGGACGGACAGAGGCGCTTCTCCGATCTGATCCGGATCCTCTGCGGCTCCGCGCGTCCACCAGCAGCGATCAGCGCTTCAGCCGCCGCGGACACCCGAGGAATGATGATGGAGCCGGAGAGACACGGAGAGACACGGAGAGAGACGGAGAGACACGGAGAGAGACGGAGAGACACGGAGAGAGACGGAGAGACACGGAGAGAGACGGAGAGACACGGAGAGAGCCGGAGAGAGCCGGAGAGAGCCGAGCGCGTCCGAGACCCGGAGGGGGGAGGAAAGGGGGAGAGGGGGGGAGGGGGGGGAGATTATTATTTATTTATATATTTATTTATTTATTTAATAACCTTGCTTTGCATTTATAAAATATATATATAGATATATTTTTTTTTAAATAATAATAATGTTCACGAGAGTCGCTTTAATATATCTGCAGAAATATATTTACAGAAATGTGTAAAATATATACTGTATGTACGCTTGTTCTTTATTTCCTATAGCTACATCTATTTATTTATTTATTATTACTCTCTTTTTATACTGTTCTGTTCTTCTCTCTCTCTCTCTCTTTATTTCCTCTACTTATTCCCAAGCTTTGGCAAGACGAATGTAAATATGTGTCGCGCCAATAAAACACCTTTCAGTCTCGAATCATAGAGAGAGGTGGGGGGGGGGGGGGGGGGGGGGGGGGGGGGGGGTCAGGGTGAGAGAGAGAGAGAATAAACCACTGCTGAACTGAACTGAGAGAGAGAGAGAGAGAGAGAGAGAGAGAAGGAGGGAGAGGGGGAGTGAGGGAAAGACTGTGCCTTTTATTTTTGAACATTTATAGCATGTCTACCTTTATTGACACTTAAAGAATTAATGAAATAAATGAATAAATGTTTAGATAACTAAGTAAAATAAATTAAATTAAAATTTAAGACAGCAATTTTACCTTTTACATGAGTAGATTGAGTTCAATAAAACAACAACAAAAAAAGCTAACTGTGTTGGACAAAAGATAGATACATGTACAATCACATCATAAATCAAATCCTGTAGTGATTTTGATTTTAGTGTGAGAAGTCGAGAGACAGAGAGAGAGAGAGAGAGACAGGGAGAGGGTGAGGGAGGTCCTCAATGAGCCTTTTCCGAAGACGAAAAAGCCAATCGGATCCGAAACTAAACAATTTAACAATTTGACGATCACACACACACACACACACACACACACACACTCACAAGATCAGTTTTATAGGTTTTGTTTTATTCTGAACGAACTGTTCAGGACATTCTGTCTAAACTCCAAATAAAATATTGTTATTTCCAGCATTGTGACAAATGATAACGCATCAGAGGTGGCGCAGTGGCCTAGTAGTTAGCGCTGTGGTCTCAGACTTCCAGGGTCGAGAGTTTGAGTCACGCCTTGGGTGTGTGCTGTGTATCTGAATTTGAGTGTGCTCCCCATGTTTGGTGGGTTTCCTCCAGGAACTCCGGTTTCCTCCCAAAGACATGTAGATTCAGCTGATTGGCATTCCCAAAATTGGCCATTGTATGTGTTTCCTGGAATGGTTTGGTCCCCCGAGGCCAAAGTCTCCTAGGATAGGCTCCAGGCCTCCCCAACCCTGTACAGAATAAGGGGGGTATAAAGAATTAAGAAGGATTAATAAATGAAGACGATACATCATTAGTGATCACACGTTCACCAGGTCCAATCAGATAGAACACGCATGCTTATCTGTGGCTTAGACCACGCTTTCTACTTTTTCATGTCTGGGATGTGTGTATACTGTACATACAGCAACACATTCAGGTTTCTTCATCATGAAGCTATTGTGTGAGGAATTGATCCAGTATTTATACTAAACTCTTTGATGCGCAAGCGTTTGCTCCATAAACATGGTAAGCGCCAGAAGAACGCAATATGAACATCTACAGTGTGGCACGGACCTACCACGGTCATAGCACAAGTTTGAAGAGGGCGCAGTAGGAACTCCATTGACACAACAACAATGCAGTGACATCCAATGTCTTTCCCGCCTGCGCCCTGCTTGTCGTACATCAGTGAAGTCCCTAAGAGGGACCATTAACTGGTCAATGCTGGTGTTAATACAACCATGTTAAGTTCTTCCTGTGTCCTGCTTCGACCACATCAGGGTTTTTTGAACATGTCCAAAAACATTGCAGCTCTCTGTGAAGGGAGACATGAATACTACATCCTTACCGGATCCTACTGCCTTCCTGACAAGTTGTACGAGTTCTCATTGCATTCACTCAATTTTTTGTGGACGTAATGGGAACATGGCTCAGTTTGACGGAGTATGGAACATTCAGAAACCTGTATTTAGTGATTTTGCAATCACCATATGTCTTGGCATGCTCTCCAGCAGTCTTTCATGTTGCTGTTTACGCCAGTCTTAGCACAAAAAAATCAAGCAGCTCAGATTTGCTTGATGGCTCGTTACCACCCATCTTCCTGTTGATCACACGCCAGAGGTTTACAATGGGGTTCATGTCTGGAGATTGGGTTGACAATGATAGGGTCTTGATCTTGCATTCCTCCATCCACTCATTGGTCGACCTGGCTGTGCAGCATGGAGCACTGTCCTGTTGGAAAAAAAAAAAAATCCTCATAGTTGGTGAACATAGTCAGAGCAGAAGGAAGCAAATGTTCTTCCAGGATAACCTTGTAATTGGCTGGATTCATGTGTTCTTCACAACGATAAATCTGCCTGATTCCAGGCTTGCTGAAGCACCACCAGATCATCACCTATACTCCTCCATATTTCACTGGTGGTCTGAGACACTGTAGCTTGTACTGTAGGCATCTCCAAGTCTTTGTTGACCAATGCTGATAATTAGACTCATCAGAGAAGATGACCTCACTCTAGTTCTCTACAGTTCTAGTGGTCTTTTGCAAACCTCAACCTGGTTCCTCTTTGCTTCTCATTGATGATGTTTTTTTTTCTGGCTTAGCATGAATTTAGCCCCACCTCTAAGAGCCCATTTCGAACCATCCTAGCCATGCACTTCAACCCAGCTTCTGCTTGTTACTGTGCTTGAAGGTTGCTTGATGTCATCCTATAGTTGATGAGTGACATTGGAATGAGTTTGCGCTGATTCCTGTCAGTACAGATTGTTTTTTCCTCTCTGCCACTCTGTAGCATTGTTTTCCCCAGCATCTGCTGCTTAATTGTCTTATTTGTCTAAGAAACTCGGTTATTTTTGCCTCTAATTAAAAATGAGGGATTTACGATGTGAAATCTTGCAAAACAAAAATGCATTATTTTATTATCAAATATTATCAAATATTATAAAATAAACGGTGCTGTGCAAAAGTCGTAGGTCTTTATTATCACATCGGTTAAAATTTTTTTTTTTTTTTCAAACATCAGTATTCCAACAAAAAAATAATTAATTAACTAATTAAATAATTAAATGTATGCCAGAAAAAAGTGTCAGAGTGGACCCGTGTGGGCAGCGGCTCCTGCCAGCTCTTCAACGTGGCTTTCACAAATGCGGTCAACTGGCCCTTTCCAGCCTGCCATTAGCGCCTCCAACGTGATATCCAACATCTGGGCTGCTTTCCTGACTGGGAACTGGGGCCTTAGCGGCGAATACAGAGGAAATTTTCTCTTCAGTTGCTTAATAGTGAAGGCTGACCCTTGCCGAAAGTGAAAGTGCCACAGCAGCTTATGCAGACCTTTTTGCTGATCTCTTGTAAGCAGTAATTTAACAGTAGTCAGTCCATCTACCTTCAAGAGTGAGGGGCACAGGGTATCACCCCACTCCCTTGTGTGAACTGTTGAGTGATGGCGGCGCAGTTGATTTGGCTGCTGCTACCCATGCAGTGGTCAACCGGCGGTACTCAGTCCACCCGTCTGCAAAATCCCTGGGGAGAAGGGCATCATCCTGCTCACATGCCACTCTCGCGATTAATGGCCATGGGCAGCAGCTCCTACAGGCTAATCAACGTGGCTCTTGCGATCACGTCCAGGCTGCCCACCCAGACCTTCATTGGCGCGGCCTCAGGTTTAAATCCTTGTGACGTCCAACATCTGGACGGCTTCCCTGGCTAGGAACAGGGGCCCTGCTCACGTGCCGCTCTCGCATTTAGCATCCGCCACACGTTCTCCTCACTTACGCATTCCGCACTCTGGACCCTTGACTAAGCACCCTTGGCTAAGCTCCCTGCCTTGCTTTTATAGAGCGGTGCGAGCCCGAGATCCATTAACACTCATCCTGCGCCAGCTGTGCTTGATCTATTGGCCCCACCCTTTCACACACCTGCAGAAGGGGAGGCCACCTACCTAGGGAGCCTTCAGAGTGGGCAAGGGGCAAAAAAGATTTGGGCACATGCCCACCACTAATGCACGCATATTATATTATTCATTCATTCATTCATTTTCTATACCGCTTTATCCTTATATACAGGGTCACGAGGGCCTGGAGCCTATCCCAGGAAACTTAGGGCACAAGGCGGGGTACACCCTGGACAGGGTGCCAATCCATTGCAGGGATATTATATTATATTATATTATATTATATTATATTATATTATATTATATTATATTATATTATATTATACTTAATATTATATTCCAAAACTTGCTCTAAGATGATTTACTGGAGACCTTTGTCTACAAATACATTAGTTTCAAGTCGGTTTAGTATTAAAGTTTAAAAAAAAAAGACTTAAAGTCATGTTTTGTCCCTTTGTCTCTTAAAGGTCGCTTGATGTCATCCTATAGTTGTTGAGTGACGTTGGAATGAGTCTGCGGTGATCCTTGTCAGTAGAGATTGGTTTTCGCCCTCTGCCAGTCTGTAGCTTTGTTGTCCCCAGTGTCAGCGGCTTGACCCTGTTCTTTTATACTGCTGTCTTTGAAATATTAAGGATGGAAGCAACCTGACTCACGCTGTGTCCCTGTGACAGTAAAGCCAGAATTGAACCCTTCTTTTCTCATCTTAAAACTTTCCTTTGCTACTTTTTAAAATTCCAGTTACGTTTGAGGTAATACTTGTAAAAAGATGTGTGGATGGAATTTTCATTGGTTACATTGGGAAGCAAGAAGAACTTCTGCTGAAGTACCATCCACAGAGAATCATTCCCCAACACCCCACGGCAAATTTACCTCAGATGGCATTGGGCAACATAATGGCACAATGACAAAAAAGAGCTTTTATTTAATTTTCCAGTGAGCCATTAGAAACCCAAAAGGAGACACATTACAGTACAATTACATTTACAATTACAATTATTTTTATTATCACCAGTAATAAAACTGTTATATAATGTATAAACCCTGTTAGTTATGTCTGATAAAGTTGATCTGGAAAAAAAAAAAACATAGATGAAGATTGTATTATTATTATTATTATTATTATTATTATTATTGCACTTTGAAACAAAATACATGAATCTCATTTGTATATACATTAATAAAATATGAACCAAACTATAATTTAATTGTGTATTATTCGTCTAAGAAACTTGGATATATGTGATGAATATAAAAGAAATTAGTGATTTCAGCATTTGTATTCATTTTTTACAGTACAAAAAGAGAAATAATCTATAATGTTATAAAATATAATCATGTATGAGATAATAAACAGTACTGTGAAAAAGTTTTAGGCATCCTGTGTTTTTTATTACAAATCTTTTTATGGATTTTTTTTTTTTTTTTACTGAGTCCGTATTCCAACACGAAATTAAATATTATATAAAATTAAATGGCAGAAAACAAAGAAAGCAGCACGTTATATAAACAATCACTTTTCGGACAAAAGAAAATCACAGTGGAAGGTGCCGGGTTCTGCATGCCAAAAAGAAGCAGGTGCACCAGTCCAAGTCCTCAGAAGAACTGAGGTGGTTCTGCAGGATGCTGAGTAAAACTTGAGTTCTACTTGAGACTTAATGGTCGACAAACCGTTGTCATTGCGTTGTTTTTTTTTTTGTTTCTTTGTTTTGAAGACATGCTTATTGGTGGTAGGTTTCTTTCCTGCCATGTGGAAGTCCTCAGTTCGATTCCCACCCAATGACCAAACCCCAGCCACTGGATGCAGTGCCGGTCCCAAGGCCGGCATCCGGCGTAAAACCTGTGCTAAGTGGATCAGATGGTCTGCATGATTTTTAGACTTTGATGGAGTCGCCACAAATTATTATTATTATTATTATTATTATTATTAATAATAATAATTAATAATTATTAATAATAATAATAATAATAATAATAATATTAGTATTGATAATAATAATGTGGAAATAAACATTCTCTTAGATGGTTTGTACATGGAGATCTTTGTATGCAAACATATGTTACATGTTGATTTAGTATTAAAGTTTTAAAAATAAGATTTAAATCCATATTTTGTCTCTTGATTACCTTGTAGTTGTAAATACTGCAGACGAAGAAGGAGAACAGCGATATACAGGAGGGCAGGTCAAAGGTAGGATTAAGGGATCTGAGGGAGGGAGAGAGGACTTTCATTCTATTTCAAAGCGGGATTAAAGAGAACTGGCACATCTGAAAAAAAAATAATAAAAGATCTTCCTGTACAGGAGTCAGAGATAGAGACTGGATTTCTGGTTAGCTGATAAGAATGGTATTAAGGGATTCACAAAAGTGAAAGAAAAAAACACCCAAGAAAATAGAAATCTAGTTCTGAAACCGAGCACAAAGGTGTTTAATCCAGCCGGTTTAACAGAAGAGTTGATTCGCTAAGACGTGATTGTTGTCTTTCGATCCTCACTGGAGTTATAGCGCCGATGCAGCTAACAAGGACACGGGATTTCCGAAAACTTAGACTTTCTCTTAGATATCTAACACAGTCCTTGAGTTTATCCCCTATCCCTAGTTCGGTTTAACTATATAAGGGCTGAAAAAGAGTGGAGCTTTACTTTTGCTCATTTTCTCAGCACACATTCCTGATGTACACACACGATCTGCTCCACAAGCCTCCATTTCCTCTCAGAATATTTGAAAGATATATAAATATATAATCATACAATAGAAATGTTTGTGTAAGCAAACACATCACAGACACACTGGGGAAACCAGTGAAGATGGTTTGTTGTGAGAAGAAATGGACTGTGACTCTCCATTAACCTGCTGTGACCGGTGTAGTTCTTATTGTATACAACAGAGGGCGGCAGAGGACTAAAAAGTTATTTTTTTTAAAAAGCAGAATGCATGCGAAATTCAGAATGAAAGGAAAAAAGAATTATAAAGATGGATAAAAAAAATAGGAAATAAAATAAAGCATTAAATTAATGTATTTGAAAAATATAAATCTTTATTTTTTAAATTAAAAACAATATTTTATTTTATGAACGCGTGTATATACAGTACATTGTAAATTGTTTCTGTGGCTCTTCAGCACCCCCTAGTGGAATACAATGCAAATTATTTTTATTTTATTTTATGTTCCTGGTGCATTAAAAATATTGTGATAATTACTGAACTGATGTAGGGATTGAGCTTCCTTGACGTTTACAACCTTACAGTGCTGCGAAAGTTTTGAGCTTTTTTTTTTTTTTGGATACTTGATTTGATTAAATGATTGAGATCGTCAAACAAATTGTACTGTTACACAATAATAACCTGAGTAATTACAAAATGCAGTTTTTATAATGATGATTTAATTTATTAAGGAAAAAAAGCTGTCCAGACCTGCCTCGCACTATGTGAAAAAGTAATTGCCCCTAAACCAAATAACCGGTTGGGCAAAAACTGCAATCAACATCACACTATCACACTACCACCACCATGTTTCACTGTTGGTATGATGTTTTTTGTTGTTGTTTTAAATAAACCACTGTGTTAGTTTTACATCAGATGTAACCGGACAGTCCACATAATATTCAGGATGTTTTTTGGCACGTGTGAGCATCTTCAGTTTGTCAGAGAGATTCTATTTATGTGAGTTCTTGATTCAACAGGTCTGGCAGTAATAAGGCCTGGGTGTGGCAAGTGAAGTTTAACTCAGCTTTCCAAAAATCATAGTTCATTTTTTATTTAGCATGGGGATTTAACACGATAAATCTTTTTTAAAAGAGAGCCAGGTAGGGTTGGATAGCTTTTTTTCCCTTAAGGAATGAAAATATCATTTAAAATATGCAACAAAAAAAAGCACTGTATATACATATAATCTATTTTAATTACATTACATACTTGCAAGTGATATGAGAGTGACTGACATTCCCAAGGTCTGCACAATTTCAACAGCAGATTTTAAAATATTTTTTTTTATTGTTATTTGCAATTATTCATTACATTTGGACCCAGTGTTGAAAGCTATTTCAAAAAGTAATGATCGAACTTAAAAACAAGTATTGAACATACAGTACATAAGATATCCACTTGATATACTTGATCCTGGGGATTAGATTCCCATGGTGGAATTTAAGGTATAGTTTGCGATTTTAGTAATATTTGTTTAACTTCAGGTTTACAGCGATGCAATAGATCTAACTAATTTTCCTAAAAGGCTTTAAACCCACCAAGAACAAGGAAACTATGCACTGCAAAAACAAACCCGAAGTGGGACTCAAACCCAGAACCTGGAGGTGCAATGTGACACTACTTATCACTAGGCCACCATGCTGCCTCCCCCAATACATTATCTCATTATCTCAAAGAGGTGAAGAAGTGGATGTGTTATGAACCCATATAAAGTCTTTAAAACACAGCCTGCACTAGTGCCAAGAGGAAATGCCCTGTCAGCCTGGAATAAAAGCAAGCAGAACAAGAGGTTATGTATGTACTGCATCAAAGTTACTCTTTTCTGTTTGTGCTTGTCAAAGAAATCTTCACTACCTTTGAATTTCTAATTGATGTATTCCAGCCTGGAAATGAACGCTTCACTTGTAACCAAAGCATCTGCTGTTTTCATTGCAGCTGCAGTTCCGCTTACAAACAGCAGAGGGAGATAGATTGTTTTTAATCTATACAGTAAGGTAGACATCTATCCATCCATCCATGAACCTCTGTAGTCCAACTAGGGAGGATGGAGGTCAATAGTGATTACTATTGTAATTATTCCCATTTTACAACCATGGTAGGTCCTCAAGTCAACATATACACACTACGGGCTCTTTAGGAACGCCAGTTAGCCTAATCTGCATGTTTTTGGACTGTAAAAACTGTAAAACCAGAGTATCCGGAGGAAAAGACCTCGAGGCGGGAATCAAACTAAAACCCTGGAGGTGCAAGGCAACAGTGTTAATTATTACACCACCATGCTGCCATTTTATTCATAGACACAAGTCTATAATGTATTCTACCAGTCAAAAGTTTGGACACCCCTTCCAACTCCACAGTCTTTCCTCATTATTTCTTTCTAAACTGTAAAACAATACTGAAGGCGTTTATCCAAAATACACAATAATCTCCTTTGAACAGTTGAT